>VWZI01009198.1:0-44899 GCA_013396835.1 Psilopogon haemacephalus
CCCAACACTATCAGACCTGTCCTAGCTAGTCAGGAATTCTGTTTGGGATGCCAACCCCCATATCCATCAGAGTAATGGCCTCAGAGTTGTTTCTCTGCCCTCATGTTGTGTTTTCATCATCTCTATCAAGTAATGCCATCTCTGAGCAGCACCTGGGTATTTTGCCAGGCTTCACACTGATCTTTCCATCTTCTGAAATCTGCTATTTGTTCTTCATTCACTTCCTTCTCCTGATTCCATCTGCTGCAGAAGAAAGCCATTTCATGGTGCCTCCTCTGAGTTTTTGGAGTAGCCTTGCACTTGGGCAAGGTGCAGTCACATCTCACAGAACCTATCTGTTCAGTGGTGGATGTCTCCCATGGAGATGCTTTCCCAGGCTTGTTGCAAGGAAGATCTCAGCTACAGTGGACTTTGCATCCCAAAGCCCCTGATTTGCTGACAGACCCTTTCCAGAACCTGAGGAAAAAAAAAGAAAATTCTCTCTTTTGAAAATTGTTTGTGGAAGACCAGGTTTCTAATGCAGAATGTCAGGGATAAATGTTATCCATTATGGATGTATAAAGGCACAGCAGCAACACAAGGACAGGAGAGGGCCTCACAGGCAGGCTCTTAAGAAGCTGAGTTATTAATTTTAGCAGAGAGAGAGAAATAAAGATTCTGATATATATCATTTGAAGGGCTGAAAAGATTCCGTGCTACTAGTGGTTTGAGAGTTAAGGACAAATATATTTGAACCAGAAGGAAAGCACATGACTGACCAATGACGATAACCAGTCACTGAGACAAAAAGACACTCCCTCTCCCAGTGTCTTCAGAGCAATGTGGGGTTTAGTGAAACAAGCTTCTGAGCTTCAGTCATTGAGCTCAGTGATCTGGGTAAATCCAGACTTAGCTATTCCTTCTGGTCATAAAAGCTATGACCCTGCTGGCTCTCATGTTTTACCAGTGGGAAAAGGCTGAATTTGGTAAACCCAAACATAAACGTTGTGCGCTGCATTTATACAAACCAGTACAACCTTCTCCTTGTAGGGCGTCAGCAGCAGTCGCTCACCAAAAGGTGGTGGCATGTCTGGGATGGGGGACTACTGCCTGGGAGGGTGGCTGGAAGTTATCCACTGCTGTCCTGAGGTAGTGATCATTTTGGTGTCCCAGATCAGCTTCTTCTGTCTGAAGGAAGCACATAAGCAGAGAGTGAAGTGTCTGTGAACCCAGGAAGGAACTTTTAAGAGGTTCAACATCTACAGCATCCAGCAGCACCTGAAGACTAAAAAGGTTGGAGCAGGGGGCAGTGGGGGGCATTGGGTGATGGTTCTGAAGGTGTCAGATAAACAGCATCTATGGTGGTGTGACCAGATCTGATGGTCTGGTTCATCCCACATTCATGTAAATGCAGTTCTCTGAACATTAAGTCAGGGACCCTAAAACTTTACCAGCTAACCACACCAGCCCCAGTCCACCAATCCTCACAATAATAAAACCCAAACAGGCTTAAACATTTCAAGAAACATAAGCTCTGTGACTGTCCAAACATACTTTGGTTCCAAGTATTTCCAGCTTTGGCCTGGAAGTTGGCTTCACCTCCTGTGCAGAAACCCCTGGCACCAGCCATTCTCTCCCCCACAGGACATGTACATGGACAAGAAGAAACTCTATCCCAAGCCCAAAGCTGAGCCTGGGTGCTAGTTTTTTCCAAGGCTTATGAAAGGATCTCAAGCATGGAGAGTAACATAGAGAGTGGTGTGAAACCCATGGGGGAGAGTAACCCGAGCAGCAGCATTGCTATGGCAATGGAGATAAGGGGCAGCCCTCATAGGGCAGCTGATGAGTGACATGTTTTCTGGTGCTTTCAGTGCCTTCAAGTGTTTTCCTTCTTGACTCAAACTAGAAGTAGCACAACTTAAAAACAATTAATGTCCGTTAGAGAAGAGAAAAAAAAAAAAAAAGAGAGAAAAGAAGAAGAAGGGAAAAAAAACAACCCACAAACCAACCAGCACTTTTTTCTTCTATTTTTAAGTCTCAATTCACCACAATAGCTCCAATATTTCACTCCTGACTCAAAGGCAAAGTCCGAGGGAGCAGGATATGCTGTAGGGTATCTCTCTTGCCACACTATTCGTGCTATTTTCAAGTTCCTCTCTCCCGGGTTGATCTTGGCAGCAGATCACAGCACCACCGCAGCACAATGTAAACTGGATCCATTGTTACTCCATCTCCCGCTCCTCATCTCTGCAACAACATTTCCCCATACGCCTCCCAGCAAATTGTTGCTGTGTCCCGTCCTGCTTCCCCTTCCTCCAAAATCCATTAGGCCGCTGCAGTTCAGCTATTCATCTAGCCCCCTTGGAGGCACTGAAATAAAACAGTTTCCCCTTGTTGTCTGACATTGCACAGGGTTTCGACAAATGGCCTTGGTGACAGCAGAAAGTGACTGCTGTGGGGCTGCCCGATGTTTCATGTCATGGGCACCGAGTGGGCAGAAGAAGGCAGCAGGGAAGCAGGCAGTCATCAAAGTGGCCTTAAATTGCTTTGTCCTCTTCCACCACCTGGTGAAGGCATGGTGGTGGGTGCAGTAGAGAGCCTCAGAGGTGAACTCTTTGTATGCCAGTGGCCCAGTGTACCATCTGAGGACTATACCAGGGTTTGGACCAACAGAGTCAGTGGAGTCAGTGGTGGCTTTTGCTGCTGGAGTCAGAACTGAAAATGAGTTGTGATACTAACAGAAAAATGAGCAATAAGTTGTGATACCAACAGAGACTGAGGGGCTCAGTCTTCCTCACTGGGGACCCATCAATGGCAGCAGATGCTGCCTGTTGAGGCTTTTGCTTACAAATTGGTGCCTAATAAGACCCTGATATACATCGATGTGATGTATATATGTGTGTGCACGTGGGCTCACTCCTTCAACAACACAAGGCCAAAGAGCACTACACAGCATTGGCATGATGCTGGACCTCAGTCAACCCATTCTGCTTCTCATGAGTGCACATTACTCTGATCCCAGCAGCTGCAGCAGAAGGATGCCCAACGGGCAAAGCCAGGCCTAACCTCACAGAAATTCTGCCCATGCGCTGCCCAGGTTGGTGGTGGGTAGTACCCAAGATGGGTTGGAAAAGTGACATCCATGGGAGCTCACCGCCAGCTTCAGTGAAACAAGATCAAGTCTTCTGTCACTTGGCAACCTGCATTATCAATGTGAACTTGTATCTCTGCTGCTGTTTTTCCAAGGGCTATTCATGGTTCAAAGCTGCAGACAATACTGTTCCTTTCTTCACTCACCGCCACCTAGTTATCTCTGGCAGAGTGTGACTCTGGAGAGAAGCAATTTGAGAGAGGAAATACACTGAAGATGGAAATAGCATGGAAGATACAACAAGGGCTCTACTTTCTTGTTTCTATCTTACTCAAGATTGTATTTCCTGACTGCATCCCTAAAGTCCTTTGAGTTGTTCTAAAAATTATGACAGGAACAGAAAAAAAAATTAAAAATCATGTACACTGTGGAAAACCCAGAATTATTCTGTTGACTTCCACAGGGTGGAAGTGGGAAATGGGTATTGGCACTTAGCCCTTGGCTAAAGCATTAAATATATGGAAGGTGCAAGGGCATGGAAGAAAGAAATGCAGTGTCCCAGTCAATACCTATGTGGGAACAGTTCTGTCAGCATTCCAGTTCACAGCCCATTGGAAAACTCATCTTGGTCTCTTCAAAGGTCCTACATTGAAAAAATTCAGTTAGTGGACAGAAAAATATGTTAAATGGAAAATTCTACAAATGAGACTCTGGCAGGACAGGTTTAGTTGGGAGAAATGACTGACAAAAACCAAAGCCATAGTGTGTGAACCCTTTCCTTGGAAGTCTACTGCATCACTTCACCTGTATAGCAAAGAAGGTTGCATTCTCATCCTGGGTTTACCCTAAGTTTCTTAAGTTTGTACTGGAAATCGGCTAAGAAGCTATGACAAGTTTCATTCATGGTGAGGTGAAATAAGTGCACACAAGCACAGGTCAGTTTTTATAGTAAGGGCTTTGCAATCTCAGCAGAGCATTCCTTGAAAGGCTAAAGTTGTCCCCATGGGTAAATCTGATCTAACTGATTTGATTTGCTGAGAAATGCCTATATAGATTCCAGGTGATAAGATTGTAATGAATTAACAAAAAGTTGTAACAAAGAGCAAATGGAATAAAAAGAAAATGACAGGGAAGTTGTAAAAAATAAAAACATTGAGAAAACAAAACAAAACTCCCCAAAAACCCCAAAACCAAACCCCCAAAAATCCAATTTGATATTTCCCCATTTAGCTGACCCACAACAATTAAGACTAATTAATTGTCAGCACTGTCTGCAGAGCTCTGTTTGGAATCATCCCTGAAGCTGGAGGGGTCTCAGGGACACTCAGTGGGGCAGAACTGCTGCTGCTGCCCCACCACCCAAGACCCTTGACACCAGACCACAAAGTGGCTCTGGGTTTATCCCCTTCATGCTTCCTGAGGCTTCATGTCAGAAAGTCTCATCAAGAGAGTGGCTCTAAAGACATTCCACGCTTACAAAACGCCCAAACTGAAACTTTCTACTTTGATCAAATCTAGCTTGATTGCAAGGCTTTTTCTGCCTGATTCTAAATGGATGTTTAGACAGAGAAATTTAGGAGAAATAAACAGCTCCAGTTAAACAAACATTTACAGCCCTGTGGCTATCCTGGCAGGGGAAAAAATAAAATAAACCAAACCTGACAGCAGATATTAGCAACAGAGTTTTAACAGGTGGAGGAATTATCATGTGTATCTACAAAAGAAAACACAACAGGCACTCCTAAATCACCAGTGCTGATTTAAACATGGGCTTTTAAATACAGTGTGTAAGCAGCAAATAAGTTCTAATTGAGGAAAGCTTGTAAACAACCACGAGCTTTCATCTGCAGCATCAGACACAATACTGCCTCTAAGATGGGGGCTGCACCATGCTGCAAAGCCCAACCCTGGGCGTGGAGAAGGGTAGAGGCTCCCATCTCCTCAAGAATTTCAAGGCAGGACACTGGAGCAGTGAAAAGCAGCAAATCTGGACTCACACTTCTCAAGGGACATTTGGAGCAGTCAGCCTACCATAGGAGGCACGTTTTAAAACCACCCTTGAGAGATGTCATTTATCCTGAAGTAAGAGAGCTGAGGGCCCTTTCCAGTGTCCATGTTCATGCGGGCATCTGATTCTTGTTATATCTGCTCCTCTGGGTGATGACTTGCCTCCACATCCAACATCTGTCAAGCACCATGAAGTATATGAGAAGCAGCCTGGGAAAGTGGGAGCAGCAGAAAGGAGGGAATGTGGCTGGGAGCAAGCCTGTGATAGCTGGGGCTGCAGTCAGGAAAGAAAGGTCTGTTGCAGCAGAGCATGCAAAGCTAATGCTCATCCTGTGATGCAAGAGCAAGGGAGATGCAGCATGTCAGGAAATGTCTATGCAGTGCAGATACAATCAGGCTGAAAGCACATAGAGCATGCCAAGAAAGTAACCTTGAATATCTGCTGGTATTTTTCTCCAGAAAGCAACAACAGGATATTAAGGGACAGAAACATGGACATGGTTGCCAGTGCTTACCTAGATAGATAAATTACCTGCCCTGGAAAGGACCATGAGAAGGAAAGGTGTTTATGGCCAGTTCCAGACCAGGACTCCTAAAAGGCAAGTGCCCTGCTGAGTTGTCACAGCCAGCTGGAGGTTTTGACAGCAAGATGGTTATGTTCAGGATTAGAGCTCAGTGTTTCCACCAGATCTGCAGGGGACAGGCCATCAAAAACACTCCTGCTGCAGGAGAAATGCACCCAAGAGTATGAGCTGTGCATGAATCAGGCCTCTGCTGCTAGGAAAAAGCAGTCTGCCTTAATTAATTTTTTATTTGACAGAATCACAGAATTGTCAGAGTTGGAAGGGGCCTCAAGGACCATCTAGTTCCAGCCCTCTTGCCTTGGGCAGGGACACTTTCCACTAGATCAGGTTGCCCAGAGCTACATCCAGCCTGGCCTTAAAAACTTCCAGGGATGGGGCTTCCACCACCTCCCTGGGTAACCTGCTGCAGTGTCTTACCACCCTTATGGTAAAGAACTTCCTTCTAACATCTGATCTAAATCTACCTTCCTCTAACTTGGATCCATTCTCCCTAGTCCTATCACTAACTGACACTCTAAACTGTGCCTCACCAGCTTTCTTGTAGGCTCCCTGCAAATGCTGGAAAGCCACAATAAGGTCTCCTCGGAGCTTTCTCTTCTACAGACTGAACAACCTCAACACTCTCAGCCTGTCCTCATAGGAGAGGTGCTCCAGCCCTCTGATCATCCTTGTGGTCCTTCTCTGGACACATTCCAGCATGTCCATATCTTTCTTGTAATAGGCGTACCAGAACTGAACACGATAGTCCAGGTGGGGTCTCACAAGAGTTGTGTAGAGAGTGAAAATTTACAGAAGTCTGAATCGCTCTCTGCTCCAATAAATAATTAATCACCCTGATGATCTGAACCAGAAACTGGCAAATCAAACCCACCCTTGTTTTGAAAACACTTTGCCCACAAACCCCAGTTTAGCACCCCAGAGCAGGAGAAACACAAACCCAAGCAGAATATAGCACTCGCAGCTCCCAACCCAAGTACCCAAATTTAGGCATGTAGATACAGCAGCTTAACCCTGAGGATTGCTGAGACCCATATAGACCACCAGAGTCAATGGAAGCAGCAGGTGCTTGGAAACTCTGAAATCAAAGCACTCATTTAGGGCACTAAATATAGAGCAAAATTTAAATACCCAGGCTGGAAAATGTTGGACATGTAGTCCCTCTGCTGCATTTTGCTGCAGGTCCTCCGCACCAAGGCTGCTGCTGTACAACACCCTTAGAAGGTGCTGGGTCTTCATTCACACCACAGCTGCTCATTAACAGGTTTTTATCCATGGTGACACAGTGCAAAGCAGGTTCTCCTCCTCACATTTTTAGAGGGTATTGCTGCACTTGAGATAACCTCACTGGTTTATCTGTACTGAAAGCAGTGTCAGCGGGCTGTCAGAACATCTCTCTGCTGACTCGCAGCATCCAAGGTGTTTTGGGGCCATGTGCAAGGGTTGGCTAATTGCCACCAAGCCAGGGACCCTCATCAGGCGGAGGTTTGTATCTAGGCAGCTCCTAGCAGCACACTGGGGTCCAGGGAGCCAAAGCAGCACCTCTCGGTGAACACTCAAGGGAGGCAAAGCTCTTTGTTACCATTTTTTTTTCTTTTTTTTTTTTTTTTTTTCCCCCCCCCCATTTCATTAAACAAAAAAATTAATGAAGAGAGGGGATGGAAACAAGGAGAGCCTACTGATGCACGCTCACTTTTTAACCTGCCCAAATGTTCACCTCCAGCAATGCCTTATTTCGCCTCCCATTGAGAAGCTGCTGTACTCACCATTTCCACTTGCTTTCAAGAAGCGAAGCTTAGAAAATGTTGCAGGAGTTGAACTTTCAGTGCCCTGTGGAGGGGCCTGCCCTGCCCCAGGGAGTTTCAGTTGCACAGAAAGCAGCTCGGGTCAGCGATGTCACCTTGGCTGGAGCAAGAGCTGGCATGCACATCTCCTGTGCAGACTGACTTGGAGTTTTAGCACAGAACAGCCCTTTCTCATGCTCCTCTCATGGAGGATTTTGGACTGTTGCCCAGTCATGTTGGCGTGCAATGGTGAAGGGACCATCAAAGAGGGAAGAACTAGATAAGCCACGTGGCAAATGGAGAAACAGATACAAACTGTCTCTGAATTTTTAACTCATGGAGAGGTCAGGTCCTAGGACTGCACTGAACAAGGTTACAACTCCCCTCTTGCCAACAACTATTGTATACCATTTATAAATTGTGCAATGCTTATCACTTCATACAAAGCTACAGCTCCTAAATGTACAAAACCCTAAATCTGAGCCATCTCTCAATGGAGTTGCTCACACCATTGCTTTTTCTAGCACTGGCAGGTACCATGACCTGGAAAAGCCCTGCCAGGGTATTTCTTCTGCTCATTAAACAATGAACTGCCTGCAGTAGTTCTTGGTTGCAGGCAAGCTTTTAATAATGGGCAGCAAAGTGGTGAATAATAATGGTGTGGAGAAGCCACCCAGGCTGCACTCCCCCCAACTTCTCAGGACACAGGATAATGGCCACCAGCCACATGACCCTTCTTCCTTCTCCCCTTTCTCCCCTTTGCATCTCTTCTAAGAGGAAACCAAGAGTGCTGTTGGTGCAGCACAAATGTGGGTAGTTCAGCCTCATCTTGGAGAACATTGGAGCTGTGGCCACAAAACTTTTGAGACTGTTGGCTGTGACTTGTTGCACAGGTCCTCACCAGCAGAGAAATTGGAGCGGGATGAATGAATGCAATGCAGTAGCTACCTAACCTCATCTCTGAATCTTGAATTACCATCCCCCAAAACACTGTCTGCTTCCACACTATTGATGCCCACAGCCTTTTCAGCCACCTGCCCTCCAGGGAGGCTGCAGGGTTAGTTGTTTTTCCGCTAACCTTATCTGCATAATTCCTAACCATTGACATAATCCCTTTGCCAGACAAATGAGATCAGAATGCTCAGCTCCATCACAGTGTGCCCATCCCCACTTCCCAGTGCTGCTCCTTGACAACAGTCAGGGGTAGAACGAGCTTCTCTGGGGATCCCAGCACTCAGAGCAGCAAAATTCAAGCAGCTTTACACCTTCACTCTTATTAGAGCCAAGCACGTGCAGAACTAAAGCATGAAACAATCATCTCTGTTTTCTCTGCTAGTCTCAAAGGCAGTAGGGGCCAAGAAGCAATAAGTCCAACAGGGATTGTTAAGAAAGGATTTGAATGAAGCAGGGAACAGTAGTGGACCATGTTGGAAGCTCACACATCAGATGCTGTTCAGTTTGGTAGTGAGAAGTGGCAGAAAACACATTGGAAGAGTAGAGAGCTCATACAGTAAAAACAGCTGGTAATGTGGAACAGCACCTCTACAAGTGGAGATGGAAGAGACGGGGACTCTGAACCCCAGTGAGAAAAGTGTCAGCACTCTAAATCCAAAATGTGGAGATGCTGAAGAGGGAACAATTGTTTGCTCTATTTATATCACCTTAACAAGGAACGTAACAAATTGTTGATTCAAATCAAACAAAAAGATTCACAACAAACAAAAGCACTTTTCCACTCCATTAATGGTAGATTCATGGACCTTTTTGCTCCAGGATGTCATGAAGGCCTAAAGCATAAAAGGAATGATACAATGCCATAGAGAAGATGTGCCTGTCTGGTACATATATCTGGCCCCGAATGTCCCTAAACCACAGGCTGATAGAAACTGGGAGAGAGCTGGCTGCAGTTCACAGCTTTCTCACACTTTATGTATCTTCCACTGGCTGCTACAGGACACCGGACTAGATGGACCTTTGATCTGGACCTGTATGGCTGTTGGCTGGACCAGCTTCCACCTACAGACAGGGCTTTCTTAATAGGCAGGGTTATGCCTCCAGAGGACCAAGCCTTCAAAGGGCCTTATGTATGCCGCTGCCACAGCAATTTCCAAACCTGCTCCACAGCTCTCTGCTCAAGCTTCTTTCATATTTAGCCTATCAGCACAGGAAATCTGCCACAGAGAAAAGTCCCCTCCAACCCAAGCCACCTTCAGATGGGTGGGAGAAGAAGTAGGATAGCAGCTGAGAAAGATCCACAAGTTAACAAGTCTTTTTACACAAAACAGGGCTGAAGGAGTTGCAGTTGGGTGTTGGGTGCATTGGCTTTTTTTGTTTGGTTGGTTGTTTTGGTTTTTTTTTAATTTTGTTTCTCAGAGTATTTTAAAGCAATAATCTCCTTTGGGAACTCATAGGCCAGAAAACTGTCACCATGTTTGTAGTCTTGCAGCCTTACAGGATTGTCATGTTTACAGCTGCCAAGTGATCCTTCAGCCTTATCCACCACTGGAGAGAGAAAAAAACAGAACAATTTTTTTTTAAAGGCATTTATTTTGGTTTTCAGAAAAGCACACAGCCTCTGTTTCTTTGGTTATAAAGAGTTGACATGGATGAAGTGTCACTAAATAAACAAAAGCATAACAGCTGCTAACCACTGCCTGTTTAAGATTTTAATGATTTTTTTTTTCCCACATAGAAAAACTGGACACAGCTTCGTTGCCAAAGACAGAAACTAAACAAATTCCCCTTCTAAGGTCCTGAAGCTCAAGCTAGTTGAGTTACATAATCCTTTTGAGAAAGCATCACAAAATACCCTTTGAGAAAAACGTGTTCCATGAACTATGGGACTTGGTTATTGGCTACAAGAATCAAGACAGCATTGTCTCCTCTTTGGGAAATGACATGCCTTGCGCTGGTCCTCTGCAAATAACCTGGGTTACTCATTCTGAGGCAGGAGAGCTGGGTTCTGATCCAGCTCATTTCAGCCTGACTTTGTGAGATGCTGCTGTATACAATTCTGTTTCTTCTTGCTCCAGAGGCAGGATACAGCATGCAAAAAAAGGAGATTCATCTAAACCACAGAGACTCTACTGGATTTAGCAAGAGAACAGATGACACAATGAACCTTGAACCTTAGAGATGCCTGCAGAAAAATCCCAATATCCAATTTATGAATACTGGTCTATGACATACATTTATAAGCCTCTGATTGCAAGCAGATGTTTACCATCAAGTGTTTGGAGATATTTTTGCACTTAGAATCTAAGTCTCTGTTACACTGCAAGACATCACTTGTACATAAAACAAAAGCAAAGATATCCACATACTTGTATAGAAACAAGGTGGATATGAGGAGGAACATGGGAAGGAGAACCTTTTTTCCTTTACTATTTTATGAGCCCATTCTTTTATCTCACTGCCTGCAATGATGTTGGACAAGAGTCTAGTTCAGGACTGCTTTGCAGCACTTAAAAAAAAACAAGTCTAGGATTCATAGGAATCTTGTTCTTGCTTTGGAAAAACTGAGAGTGACTCAAACACCTACTTTACTGTTGAGAACAGAGAAGGCAATGACAGCCTATTCTCACAATAAGCTCCCCAAAGTGTCTCAGACTGCTTAACAGAGCAGGTGGTAACTGTCTGAGACAGTCCACTAGCTACTTGTGCTCTTCTTCAGGCCCATCCTTCCTTTGTTGCATCCAATGGACTACTGATAGTCCGATTAGGACTCAAGACCTGTAAGACAGAACCACGTATGTCCCATTATCACAGAATCATTGAATTATACAAAAAAGTATGTGGCAGCAGCGAGTTATTTTGCTACATGAACTAGTTTCCACCCAAGTATAGTTTGACCTCTAGACCACTAATTCCATAGCCTTCTGGAGAGCAAACCAGACAACAGCAAATGGCCAAAAGAACTGAGTTTACTAAGTGTTTCAGGTTAAGCATCAGATCTTGAAAAGAGCAGCAGAGGAGAAAAAAAAAAATAAGCTGGAAATATTGGCTTAGGAAAAAAAAATCTCAAGGAAGAACCCATATACTATCTCTACTCATTAGATCATTCTTTTATTGGATAAAATGCTGGTAGTAGCATACTGCTCAGCACACATGTACCAACCAGAAACAGATTATTTTGATGTTGAGAAGACATGCAATGCCCACAGTTTTGGAGCAGCACAGAAATCAAATCTGTGTAAGATAGATCAAGGTTAGACTGTGTTTCTTTTATTAATCTTGTTTCACATATTTCAGTCAACATAATTCACCTTTGGTCATCACACAGAGGTGGCATAAAGTAATTGTTGGAATTAGCAGGAAAACAGCACTACCAGTTGGACAAGTCCTAGATGTGGTTATCAATTGACCATGGCAGAAATACTCTGCCCCTTGTTTAGGGCCATGGCCAAT
This sequence comes from Psilopogon haemacephalus, assembly GCA_013396835.1. Lineage (NCBI taxonomy): Eukaryota > Metazoa > Chordata > Aves > Piciformes > Megalaimidae > Psilopogon > Psilopogon haemacephalus. Next base: position 11,850 of record VWZI01009198.1, read on the forward strand.
GACCACTGATTTGACCCTATTATTTCTAACATTATTTCAGTAACATGAAGTAGCAGAACCAGCATCTACAAGAGCAGCAAGTCAGCTCACTGCTGCACAACAGAACAGCAACCACCTTATGCCATATGTATGCCAAAATCCATTATTTCTACTTTTGCCTAAAGCAGCAACACCCATCATAGCAATTTGTATTCATGTATAATCTCCAACAAGGTGCATTCTCTCAGGTGTTTTAGGTATGTCCTGCATATCAGAAATTGCTTACTGTAACAGGTACTCAAACACTGCAAGTCTCCAGAAATATTACAAAAATTGTCCTGAGTGCTTACAGCATTGCTCACAATATTCTGAGGAGCTAACAGCAGCCAAGTTTCAGAACTCAAAACTGAAAAAAATGTTGGTTCCTCATCCACCACTGTCCTAGGCCTTTCTTCAAGAGCAGAAAATGTATCTGAAACATGAAAATCAGGTTGATTTTGAGAACTGCCTTAGAAGCCTGCAAATGATAGTTGGGTTACATTTAGACTCAATCTTAAAGGTCTTTTCTAACATTAATGGTTCTATAATTCTAAGGAACAGCTCTTGAAACAAATACAAGCCAATATTCCAAGGACAACAACAACAAAATAACTGTGTAATAAATAGAACATAAACTGTTAGGATCTATAATTCTGCTTCAGAGGATTACAGCTACTAGGAAAAAGAAATCAATTTTCATATTCCTTATTGTCTTATAGAAGAGTTCACCTTTTACTACAGAAAATATTCAATGCAAGTCATTCGAGCCCTTGTGAGAAACAGGCATAGGCCTGCTGAAATTGGAACATAAGTAGAAAGTCTGAATAGCTGTATAACAGAAGAGAAAGCTATTACTTAAAAATCAAACTCAATTTGGCAACACTATCTAAGCCCCTGTGTGCTCAACACCCAAGGCAGCAAAAAACTGCTTGGAGGAGTCCCACCTCAGCAGCTGGGCAGTCATGCCAGAAAAGGTCCATCATTTGCACAGTCAGTAAATGTCAGTTAAACCCAGCTTTTCTGTTTTTCAAAGAAGCAGTACAGGGAGAGTGTCAGTGTAAGGACTGAAAGTGTCCATGTCTCCAGACCACATGGGAGATACCATCTCCCACACACACTGCTAGCGGTGCAACAGTGGGCAGAGGACAACGCTGCTGCCAAGCCAGCTGAGGGACTGTCAGCATTTGGGTGCAGGCTTTGAGCTGTGCTTACAAGAAGTACTGGGCATTAAATCAGGGTTTTCACTCCTTAAGTCTCATCACACCATAAGTCCAATCACTTAGAAAGCAAACACACTCTTAGAAGTATCTTACACACAATGAGGGAATCATTTTATTAGATTATGGAAGACAGCAGCATTACAGTACAAAAAGTTACAAGAGTAGCAGAAAAAAAGTGGTTTTGGTTTAAATACTCAGGATTATACTGGGGAACATGAGAAGGATAGTACCCTTTTCTAAACTAAATCCTAACCAGGTTATCAAAATAAGTTTTGAATATTTAGCACAAGTAAAAAAGTTACAACAAACATCATTATAAAATGCTTTAATAAATAGGTTCTTTTCTGAAAGGTTTTTTTCTTTTTTAAGAACATGTCAAAAAAATGTCAAAAAACAGAAGATCCTGCAAAGCAAATCCTGCATTCCTATATAAAATAACTGGTTTCAAAACATTCAGGTTTACATTGTTCATGGGCCAGAGTTTATACTCTTAAACATCCGCTCCTCTCCCCAGTAGGGTAACTAGCTGTATGTAGTGTTATGGTTCTTCAGTAATTAAAATAAGCTTAGTTTGCCCAGTTAATAGCAATAATAAAACCTTAAAAAAAAAACAAACCAAAACGTAAGCCTTTCATGACAAAGAACCATTTCTAATGAGGTACTCCCATCTTCTGAGCTCACCAGCCTTTTGTCTTTAAAGCAAAAGATGAATAACGCACAAGAGAAACGAGATTGAGGAAAATATTGTTCCCTTCATTAGGCCTGTATTTAAACGCAAAAAAGTAATACCACATGTAATTAACATATTCACAAAAGAAAAAAAACAATGCCTCGCTGTGTTGGTACTGTACAGTAGATGCACCCGTTAGTGTTCTTGAGATGGGCTGAACATGGGGATGAACAAACATTTCTGGATCTATTTACACATAAGTGTTATGTTCCTATGTAAATACAAATGACCAACAGATTCCTAACATTGATTGTATTAACATCATGTTCTAATCTGGACATAATACCAAAAAAAGTTTTATAAACTGCCATAAAACCTCCTTTTTTGCAACATAAATTAAAAGGAATGACACGTAAAAAAAANTTGCAAAAAAAAATAAAAAGAATGAAACGAAAAAAAAAAAAAAAAAAAAAAAAAGACCAAAATATTTAAGTTATTAAATCAAATATACAGAGTGATTCATTTAATATGTACATATTTACAAGAAAGCACTTTCACTATTAGAAAATAAACTGTGTCAGTTGGGGAACCTAGAGTTCTCACAATTTACTATATTGATATGGCAGTCTTTGACAGTTGCTATAGAAAAAGTTTAATCTCAAGGCACTTGTCACATGCTTCAATACTGCAATTCTAAAGTAATCAAACAGAAATAAAAAGGCCACTTTTAAACCACAGTTGAAAGATCTCTATAACTTTTTTTTTGTTCCTATTACAAAGTGTGTAAGGCAAATTTGGACAAAATCTTACAGAAGCTACTAACGTAACAAGTGCAGTGAGCTGCCATTAATAGAGATTTTAAGTCAAGAAAGCAGTTTAAAGTTCACGCAATTTCCTCAACCAGGAGGTTTTAAAGCCACCATTAAATTAGAGCAAGTAATAAAAAGAAATACATTCTGTAAACAGTGTACAGTCTTTTGTAATAAACTTTACACATATTGAAAATACAACCTCTCCTCTGCCACACAGCGAGTGGATTATAAGTAAACTTTACAAAAATAGCAACTATCAAAGATTACTCTTTTTTTTTTTCATCTGACAGTCATTGAATAATTTATACAAGGCTAAAGAAACACAATAAATTTTATTTATTATTTTTATTTATTTTATTTTTTTACGCAAAATAAAGAAACTATGAACATTTAACTCCAGATATTTTTAGTCCTTGATGCAAAGCGGAGATGCCAATTTTCCCCCTCCCCAGTAAGCGCAGGCGCAGTCTGCCTGCATTCCGAAATACAGGTTAGTCTCTACTGCCTTCAAAGTTTGATGCATTCACATTTTTTACAGATCTGTTGTCCATTTTGCCTATTTGATGGGATTTCTTTACTGGACTGCTCTCTGATATGTCAGATGCCTTTGTTGGCAAAGGCTTTGCGAGTTTGTGAGAGAGGAATTTGTCCATTTCCTCATCTCTATCCTCCTCTTCATCTTCCTCTTCCTCATACTCTACATACTCCTCTACTGCATCACAAGTTCTTTTTTGAGGAGATATGAAGTTCTTGCATTCATAACGAATGTCTTTGTTACTGTAAGATCTGTCTATAGGATTTCTTATGGGATTTAAAGGTGCCCACTGGTTGTTGGCACCCTCTTCTCTGGGAGGACGACTTCTCTCTCTCTCTTTTCTTCTCTTCCGAGTCCACCAAACACAGATGATTATACAAGTCAGCCAGACAATGCTAAAAACCGCACAAAGAATTGGAACCAAATAATCTAGAGGGTAAACAAAAAAAAAAAGTCTTGAGTTAACAGAACTAAATGTATAGCACTGGACATCTGCAAGAGAAGTATCCATACATAACTACAGGTTAGCCATAGAAAGAATTTGAAAAGAAAGGAAATAGGATGTTGCAGCCACACAATGATAGCCATCAGAATGCACTAATCCACCTAGAAATGCTCTTGGTTAGTTTTAAATAAAGTTAGAACTTTTCTTAATGATAAATGGAAACACTACATTTGTTTTTCCCCCTCCAACGAACTGGCTATATAAGCAGCATCTCATTCTCAAGCAAATGGCCCAAAACCCCTCAATAACTCTTAACAGAAAATTTCTATCCTTGTGGGAGGCAGGCTATAAAGACTACTCTGCCTCCAAGTTGTTCTAGAAGTAGCACTAGGACTTGCCTCAGAAATTTCCCGTGTTTGCTGTCAGTAAGAAGAATCCTTTGCCATCAATCCCACAGACATTAGCTATCTCAAAAAACACTCAGGTTAGAGCTATGCAAACAAATAAATTCTCTACTCTTTAGGATGTCCCAGTTTTACTTCACAGTAAAACACCAGAACATAAGTCATTAGAGAGGAGTCTTCACTGCTCCATGAACAAACAAAAAAGTTTTGTGGCAACTGCTTTTCTCCAGATTCCAAATAAACCCCACTACTGCTCTCCAAGCTGCACAGACACAGATTGCTTCTCCATCCTGGAAACTCATGTACTTTTGGACTTTGTCCTCCACCTTTACTGCTGGCATAGAATAACATTTTTCTGCTCTGCTTCATAGGCGAGAATTCACACATGGCAAGAGACAAGACATGAAGTGCTTCACTTTTTGCAGACAGTAAGATTGTGTGAAATCTCTGCAGACAAGTGCTACCAACCTACCACTCTAACCTCTCTCTTGCAAATGGCTGTAACAAAACCACCCAACTGCTCCAACACCAACCACTGTCATTCTTCCCAACATTCAAATTTACTTCATAAGTTTTCTACACAGAGAATTGTCTATATACAGATTGCCAAGTTCAAAATACTTTTTTCTCAGAGTCTATTAACAAATGTCTAAATGATCATCTCATCTATATACTTGAGCCTTTCACAGACTTAAGGTTCTAAACAGACACATGGAGCTTTACAGTACTCTTTGTGATAGGTTCTCCTGTAGCTCACCCAGTTAAGGGGTAACAATAAAAGAAAACAGGACAGTAGAGGTTAGTGTACTTCATGACAACTCCATTTGAAGAACCTGGCCCTGGGTCACCTATATTATAAATGAGGAGTCTGGAAACCACTCAAGCACTAGGTGCAAGAGAAGTCCAAGTCTATCCACTTTCTTAGGAGAATCTCTGAATCTTTTTAAGATAGGAGGCAAAGTAATCCCCATTCCTTTTGTCAGAAGAAAGAGGCTGAGGTATGTCAGAATCTCATCTCAGTTCTTCGTCTACACAATTTCTGTTGAAGACAAGAACAAAGCTGGCATGCTCCTTAGGGGGAGCAGAGGAAATACTCTATTTGCCAAGGCTTTAATGGATGAAAGGCATTGCCTAAAAGGGAAATGCAAGGGAAGTGGAAACAGGTAATTTACTAATTGCTTGGACTATGTGTGGAAGATCTTCCAGAAAATTATGTTGAGAAGGTCTAGGGGGAAAGTTGGGGGAGCCTCCTACTATTTTAAGATTTCCATTCTGAGGTTTAGGTGAACCAGAGCCTACCAGGGGTCTTCCATAAGATTGTGTCCTGCCTCCCCCAGGCAGGAACACATGCATGTGAAATCTTCAACTATTTTGGCGTAGCTCTTGTAGAGTCAACATTCAGGTCTCTTCAACCACAGCATACCCTCATTAAGAGGGAATGAGCACTACATTTTAAGACAGCTCTGTATAGTGACAATCACGTTGAAAGAAAAAGTTTCACATTATCATGGGAAAGTATTGGAAGATACTAGACATCTTTAACACTTAAGTATTATTTACCTCAAGTACTTCAGAAGAGATTTGGCATCACACTATGTGTCTGACCCCTCCCCATATTTTTTATTTTTTTCACAGCCTCAGTTTCTGTACTGCAGCAGCATCAAGGGCTGGTGTTGGGCTGAGGTTAACGTAGGAGAATCAGAAAGGATTTGAACAGCACATGAGACGAGCAGATCTTGTGTGAAAAGTATATTTAGAGTGGAGGATGGTATTGGGCAGGTGGGGATATTAAGCAAGGGATAAGGTTAAGTCTAAACTAGCCCACAAGCACAGAACCTTGGTTTTAAAACAGCTTTATCTTAAGTTTGTAGTATCAATTAAAGAAACAACTCAATCTATCATTTTCCTCAACATGTAAAGATAGCAAAGACTGACGGTAGGGGAAGAGAGAACATTTACACACAGAGAGGACGGGAACCTTACCTGATGATGAATTCCCAACAACGATGGTCTCTACTTTGACTTCAGTTACTGCCAACATAACCGTGCTGTTCTGCCGCTTGGTGATTGCATTTACTATTGTGTTAGCAGCATTCTGTATGAGACTATTATCTTGTTCATCTCGATGTGGGACAAATGACTAAAGCATGACAGGAGGAAAAAGTTATTGCAATCACTTGCCCATGGAAATCTACTTTTTAAATCCAGCTGCATTTTATTTGAGTTCAACCTGGTCAAATTTATCTGACAATAATTAAAAACAACCCTAGAAGTTTACTGTAGCAGATTCCCGGCTGGCTCTATCCAAACTGCAGATGCAGTGTCAGACTTGATGGGTAACGCGCCTACTTGCTAATCTAGCATACCCCAAATAAAAGCCAGCTGACTTCCATGATACTTACACTGCTGAGCTAAACTTAGTTATAGTTTGGAGCACTTCAAGACATGTGGATTATCTAGATAGAAGCTTGGACTAAGAACAGTCTGCTCTATTTATACCATACACTTTGCTTACTGCACCATGGCTCAGCATGTTCTTTGCAGTGCTGGTAGAGACAGACAGTTCAGCTTCTGCTTCGATAAAGACTTTACTACGAAAAAATTAACTCTTACTTGGAAACTAAGCAATACATAAGCATTGAGCGGTTGGGCTGTAAATGCCTCTTAAGCAAGCCTTTAGCTCTGCAGGGCAACAGTCCTTTTCACCTACTCAATCTGCACCTTCTCTCATCTATGTATTTACTGAACATACTGAAGCAGCTGTACTTTAAATACACAGCACAAACTTCTTCACAAGATCTAATCCAGCAAGCTGCAATTATCTTCTTACTGATAAGGTCCATAACCCAAGATTTCTGACAGAACAGGTAGACATCTGTTCAGTAATTTGGGCAGAATTAGTCTTTAGTTTAACCAGGAGGTTGTGGTAGTCTTATGTCATTAATGAAACCTGAAATTTCAGCTATCTAGCTCTATAGGAAGTTGCAAATGACAACTGTCAACTGCTTTGCAGTGAGACTAAGCTATAGATTGCAGTACCTGCATTGAAACGAAACAAGCTTAAATAACCTCATCTTCAGCTCAAAGCAGTAAGCAAACATTTTTTTATATATATATTAATGTAAGTCTCACACTTACAATAGCAACTTCCACTGCATTCTCTGTGGAGTAAGATAGATCACATAGTATTATCAGAGTTCTTTCCCTAGAAACAGTCCTAGTAGCTGGTAAATACCGGATCTCTGAACAGATATTTTCAGTTGTAGTGCCCTGTTAGAAGCAAGAGAGATTGCATGACTTTAGTTCAAGCAAAAAAATAGTACACAAAAAAACATAGTAACTACAAAAAAACCCGAATGAGACCTAATGAAGGCAGCAAATAAGATGGAAAGGGCAGAAAGGAGAACACTGCTTCTGGAATGAAAGGTGAGAAACTGAGCTTCCATGACTATTCTTGTACAGTCTGAGCCCACCTTGAAATGTAAGAAAGCAGTTCTGTGGGATTTTTAAAAAGCAGATATTCAGAGTAAATCCTAATTTTGCCTCTCCCTTCAGAAAAAGCACAATTAAAAACAATAGAGAAGTCTAATAAACTTCGCAAGTTCATGACAGCAAGAAATCAGATGAGAAACATTAATCTTCTGTGCTCTGACATGGAACAATGGAATATATCCCTAGACATATTGTCATACTTAATTCTGGTCTCACCTGGGGGACTTTGTCTCCATTAAAAATTAAAGTAATTCTAGCACAGTCATTGTCCAAGTATCCAGAATTAGGCAAACACTTTATATTGGCAGGTAGAGGTTCAGAGGCACTGCATTCTCCCCAGTCTGTGCATGGTGGCTGGAAACATTTCATGTATTTCTCCTGGCACTCTTGACCCATGGGACACTGGTTATTTGAATTATCCCAGTGTTTGTGTAACAAACAAGGTTTTTTCCCACACCACACCTAGAAATTAAAAAGAATAAAGTACTGATGCATAAAAGCAATTAACTGTAACAAATCAAAATAAGCATTCACATAAGATGGTAATGGAAAAAAAAGTACTGTCTAACCCCAGTAGTAGATGAAGTTAATTTTCCAACAAAATAAGGGTATTTTGCATGAATGCAAGAGTAAAAAGCAAAAAGATTATTCAAGACTCCATTGACTGGGCATATGTCCTTTGAAGCTTAGAGATGACCCACAACCGAGTTATACAGTTCAAACATTTATTTTAAACTAGTCATCTAGGATTTTATAATCTATGAAGAGAAATGTCTTTGCAAGGATAAATTTATCTTCAATATTTATACTGAAATTCTTCCCACAGAATGCTGAAGAGCTGATGAAGGTCACTGATAAGCATTGCCACTTCAGCCACTCTCCCCTAAAAGAAAATAGCATGTTGATATCCCCAAATTACTGAGATGCAGAAAGCTTAAAAACATAGCTCCATTTCAAAATGCAAGCTCATATTCTATATAATGATATACAGCTATTATCTTAGGAACTTATAGATTTCTTAAAGGATACTTGTTATTAAGAAAGCATGAAAGAACCAATCACCATATATAGATATAAGTTACATTTATTGCATCACTATTTCTGAGATTCTAGTTACCTTCAGGTACTTCACCTTGTGTTGACATCTCAAACTTGAAATCATAACACCATAAAGGGTCTAAAATGGTATTTGCAAATGACTAAATGCATGATTTAATTATATCTTTACCTACAAGACCTAGTTAAACAAAGTAAGTTCAGGACTGGATAGATTACTAAGACCCAGAGGATTTAAACTGGCGCTCTCAGTGAATCATGGGAGCTTGCTATGAGGCAATGTTTCAAGTGCTTTTAGTGGAGCCACCAATCTAGACCTACAACCTTTAAGTGACACTAATCTTGAATCTCTCCAGCTGCACAGGTACCACAAATCCACTGAGAAATACTATCTCAAGATGGCCTGGAGCACACATACTAACATGTTCAATATTCATTTAGGCTAGTCCTATTTTTCTGAAGTCACAACCACCAGGCTGTAGTCCATAATAAACATACAAAGTTTGCAATTTGTCCTTCACCGTGTCTATGAACTGAAAATACAAAAAGGCAATTACTGCCCACTTGAAGAGACTTCTTACTGCCTGTCCTTTACCTTAGAACTAAAGTTTCACATTAGAGGTTTTAAAACTGTGTTAGCAAAGCTTTAGCAGAGTGATTTATCCTTTCAAGGATCATTGCTCCATTCCAGTTCCTATTTCCTTCTCTGCAAAAAGTGCATTTTCTGCTTTTAGAGACTTTGTTTCAGCAAGTAGAGACCAGGATAATAAAACAACTGTTTTGACAATATAAAAAAAAATCCCATAAGAAATTTCCCAGGATGTTATTATATTTTTTTACAAATTAAAGAAAGGCAGTTTTGGGGGAGACCTACAGAAGAGTCTAGATGGAAAAATAATAAGTTTCAGGCAAAAATTATTTAAGAGGATAGGTCAAAACGCTTACCTTGGTGCAGTCAATACGGCCATCCAAACAATGGCAGTTATTGCAATCTTGATCCCACCGGCTGCCATGAGGAAAGGTCATTCCTTTAAGCCAGCATGGCTTCCCAATTCCAATCACTAAGCAGAAAAAATAAAAATGCACTCAGACACTTTACCTCTCAGTTACTGAAGCTACACAAATGTAAATTAAAAAACACCTCAAATACTAACAACAATATTAGTTTCTGTTCCCTACACATCAGAATACTGTACGTGAACTCTATACCAGCTGCCTTATATCCCACAGATTTTTTAGGTAAAGGCTGACAGCAAATACAGGAATACCTTCTTGGCACCTAGGACCAATTCTTCCAGGGGGACAAGTACATCGATATCCATTGATTTCATCTATACAAGTGGCACCATATCCACAAGGGGAAGACTGGCATTCATCAATATCTAGATAGAAAATTGGTGAAAATCAATGACAAGAATATGGAATATTGTTAAAAAACAAACAGTAGATGTTTAATAAAGAATCACGGAATCAATATGCCAACGGTATCGCTGAGTGCATTAGGAAGAGTGTATCCAGCAGATCAAGGAAGGTTTTCCTGCCCCTCCTACTCTGACCTAGTGAGGCCCCAGCTAGAATACCACATCCAGTTCTGGGCTCCCCAGTTCAAGAGGGACAGGGATCTACATAAGAGACTCCAATGGAGGGCTACAAGGATGATTAAGGGACTGGAGCACTGCCTTATGAGGAAAGCATATATTATCTCCTTCCACTGAAAATGGATGCTCACTCCAATCTCCCAGAAAATCTGTTTAAACACCAGTTCTTGATTCATGCAAACATCAGCTCACCTTCTACATTTCAAGGACTGGACTTAGAAACTGAATGTGATAAATGGTAGTGGGTGAGGCTGCTACCCATGCAGGCAGTAGAAAATACCAAATGAATGTGGAAGGCCTTTTGATTTTGTGTTAGCTTTCTTCAGAAGTACAACAGCAAGAACAGAGACATTCAGACTGTTTAACTACCCTTTCCTCTTCTCTTCAAACTATACTGGTTCAAACCTCTGTACACCGAAAAAGGTGACTGTTAACTCTGTTTATGTTACCAACAATAAAAGGCATTTTTGGCAGAGCTACTCATTTTGCCTATACCAGTCTAAAAAAAAGTCTGCAGTCCCATTAAACATGCACAGGATTTGCCTTTGACTACAAATAGTCAAAGGCAAATCTGCATTTCTTGTCTGGAAAAGGAAAATTCAATATCTTGCACTGTGTGTCTGGACTAAAATATATAATTATCTGCCATCTCTGGCTCTGTATCAAGAGATCACAAAGCAATGGTACCCCAAGTGCTACAGTCACTCTCTGACTAGAGGTAGGACTCATTTACTATCTGCCAGAATGAGCATCAAATATCAACTCAAAAGCACACCATCATACTGAAGAAGTGGAAGGACCGACCAACCCACCTCAAGGCTACCAAATACTCAAAAATTGATCTTGCAAAGAGGTAGAAATAAAATAAAGTAAAAAATAAAGTATTTTTCACATGCAAGTCAAAGTGGTAATATTTCAGTTTTTTAAACAAAGACTTTTCCACAACACTTCATTGCAGCTTTAGGGTCTTTTGTTCCTTATTCATTTCACTTTCTATTAATAACTGCAGTTTAGAAGTTTTGTTTTACAGCTTTCATCATACTTCTGTTATTCATATGTCAGCATTATGCCCCTGATTTTCCACTTTCATCTGCAACATTTCTATGGATTTTGGTTTCTTACATTAACTGGAAAATCTAGTGATAGATGGCATCTTCAGTGACAAGCTGCTTAACAAGCTTCTATGATGCCAGCACCCCAGAACCTTTGGAAGCGTCTGAAGAAATCTTGAGTCCAGGCTTTGAGTAACATTTAAGCCAACTCATTTCAGGACAGGAAGCTTCGTATTAATTATTTGGAATTCAACCAACCTAATGGGTCACAGGGAGTTCTTTCTGATTTGTACATCTTTATCCATACCAGTACTTACTAATTCTGCAGTCAGGACCAGCAAACCCAGGCGCACATTCACATCGAAACCAATTTATACCATCAACACAGATGCCTCCATTGTAACTGTAAAAATAAGAAACCTGTTGTTACACCAAGGGTTCTCAGGGTAGATTCATGAGTCTAAAGATGAGCAAAGCCAGTAGGCTTCACATGCCATTTTCTAATGCAAATTTCTGTTGTCTGTATTCATAGTACTCTCTCATTATTCTACAATGCATAATTAAAACATTCATATTAGTCCTTAATAAGACATCTACATTGTTTCACTGGTCTCTAATTAAAAGCTTTAAGTAAACCTTCTGCTGTTATGGCACTGGATGATCTATTTTCATCAATGGAGAAATGTTAGATAAACAATACTGCTTAGTAAACCACCTGTTAAAGCAACAATATCCTACATCAGTGCCTGCATGCATGGGGAAGTGTATCAACACAACTTGGTGAGATAAAACATCACTGCAGAGTGAACATGAAGGAAGACCGAGCTTTCTGAGCTTGTTGTTTGTTTTCTTAGGGCTTTTTGTTGTTTTTTTATTTGTTTGAATCTTGAAGATTTTTGTTAGGTGTTTGGGTTTTTTAGTACATGAAGCACAAATTATTGCAAGAGAATGGACAGTGAAAGATTTACTTTATCCACATACCAGTGTTTTTCCACTTCACCCAGAAATATTAATCTCTACATTTGAAGTGTTCCCATTTTATCTCTTGAAATACTTTTGTTTTTAAAACACATTTAGACATTATTTGATCTAACAGGACACTTTTAATTAAATTTATTTATTGCAAACTAACAGCTTTTGATTTCTCATTTTTATTCTAGAACTCATTTGTAGATGCTTGAAATGTTATCAAGTGTTTCATTTTTTATCACAGTAATTTACTAGTTTTGGCATAAATATACTAAAATGCTTTTATCTGTTCAGATATGATTCAACTCAGGATTGTTTTGTGGTCTTTGTTGCTGTTAAGGAACAAATAAGGCATGGGAAAAATTTGTTCTAAGACTTTTACAGAAAGCTGGCTTCAATTATTTTAGGGTAAAATTAGTTCTAATCTGGAATGAAAATTTGTATTACTGTGCTCACTTTAATTTTAAACATAGGTACAGAACTGGAGTTCACACACTTACCATGGATGAGGGTTGCAGTCATTGGTGTCTGTAAAAAAAGAAGACAGTGTAACTAGTAGCCTATTTTCTGATGTCTATATATACTAAAAGTTCTTTATTTTCTAGTATCTAATGCTCAATGAACTATTTTATAAGGAAAACAAACAAAACCAAAACAAAACCCAACAAAAAACCCAAAACCAGAACTGAAAGTCTTCTTCCAGACTTGCAAACAATGTTCAATCAGACCTAACAGACTAATACTTTAAACTTTATGAACAGACTGACGAATGCAATATTGAACCACTTTGTTGTATTTTGATACCAACACACAAAATCATAGAAATAAACCAGGATATTGGTAGTGGATGATTTAACCAGGCTCTAAAGGCTCTCTAAAGGTTTACTACTACTTTGGAACTCCCTATGTGTATAAGCAGCTAATCAGATTTCTTAAAACGTTTCCTTCATACATGGCTCTAACCTATCCATTAGTATTTATACTAGCACTGACAGCTTTAAAATGGCAAATTAGGGCATGCATCAATACAATCGAAATTTCACAGTGGATTTAGAGTAGTATCCTTTTCCTTTATGTTACATTTGGAAAAAAGAAGAATCAATGTTGCAAGCTTTACTTCAGTTATCCAATTTACTATATTGGTATGTGAAAGTAGATAAATGCCATTCTCAGAGAAAATTATGGAACATACAATACCATCTGCCTTTCCACATTCTTTTAATTATTAAAATTAGTATTTTGGTGAGAATTACTCTTGCTTTGCTCATGTTCTCAAAAATGCTATTTCTATAGCAGACGGAAAGTCTTATTGTGGCAGAGACTAGATGCAAAAAAAAGCACGACAAATTCTTCATTCATTACTCCAGCATCATCTTCTTTACCTACCTCCCACTCTGAATGATTCAGATATTTTGGCATATGAACTCTATAAACTTGCTTTGTTTCGGTTAACAGCTCTGTGCCAGACACTCCTAATACTATCCCAGAGGAACGCAAGGGAAGAAAGGAGAGAAGCCTTACTCTGAGTGCATGTACGCCCTTCCCATCCTTCTTTGCAGATGCATGAAAAGGAATCTCCACTGCCAACACATGTTCCACCATTCATGCAAGGGTTTGGAATACAGCTGCTGTTTTTAGCTTTGAAAACAGAAAAGGTCTCTATTCAACACAGAAACCAAAATGTTGCTATATTCTGGATACATCAACAACAATCCTGATGAACACTTCAATAAACAGTGCAAGATTTGCAAGAGTGTCACATCACATGACACTCTCTCACCTACCTTCACCATCACAATTTAACTGTTTGATTGAATTGCGAAGTTTTATCTAAAAAGAACATCTTTTTTTTTTCCTCATCTGTGTAAGCACCTTTCAAATACCGCCAAATTCCTGCTTTGGCAGTGAGTTACCCAGGTCATGAGGTGTGTTTCACAATAAAATAGTTGTATTTGAAGTTCAGATTGACTAAATGCCACAAATGTATCTAAAAAGTAGAAAAGTTACACTAAATTACCTTCACCAATTTTCTTGCTCCTAGTTTGAGTTTCACATTCATAAGCATGTACCATGGAGACTATGTTCAATCCCTTAAACAATCAAGACTTATTCCTTACAGCAGGTAGGAACACTGCAAATGCCCTAAGGAAGAACCATTTAATTTCCTTCTTCCTGACTATGTGTGCTTATATGCCTCTTGAGCACAAACTTACTCACAAGACCTTGAAAGACTAGAGACCTTAAGGCACAAGCCCACATGGAGAAGCCATGTAGAAGACTAAGGAACCTGCTGAGAACAGCTTCCTAAAAAAAAACAGTATCATATCTGGTGAGTAGAAGAAATGGCTCTACACTTCAGTTACCCACTAACTGGAAACAACTGTGAACTAGCCAGCTATAAAACCCACAGTGCCTGTTTATTAGACAGTTAGGTACTATTTAAACACTTCTCTACTTTTTCTGGCTTTATCTGTAGATGATTTTAAAAGCTTACCGGTGTTGCAAGTGCTTCCTATCCATTCTGGAGGACATGAACAGCGGAATGTATCTCCATCATCATAGCATGTTCCACCATTGCTACAAGTATTTGCATCACATTGGTACTCACCTATACATCACAATAAAACAGGTTTAACTTCCATTAGTCTTACTGAATTTTAAGACTAGGCACTTTTCAAAATTACTTTTAAAAGAGAGTTCATATTTAAATGCAGGAGTACTAGAAATGCATAACTGCACTTGCTGTATTACAGTAAACAACCAAGAGAGTGGAATCAAGAACATCTCTTGCAACACCATTTCACTACATAAAGGAACACACACATTTTTACATGTTCCATTTTGCTCCTGGGAAAATGGAAGTAGCAATGAAAGTACGCTCATTACTTCACTGTGATTGTTTTACATTAGATTTCAGGAACTCTAGTCTCATGAGAAGAAAGAAAACAAGTCTTTGGGTAAACCAAAGACCAAAGCAAAGAACACTTACGTGAATGACAAGTTTTGCCTTTCCAGTCATTCTTACACTCACAATAGAAGTCATTTACCAAATCAATGCACCGGCCACCATTGTGACATGGGTTAGGAGAACAGTCATTGAAATCTAGAAAAAAAGTCATTCAGATTAGAATATCTAGCTTAGCCAAGGTCATGAGAAAGCATAGAATACTTCATTTATAAAGTTGTGTACTATTTAGGAAGACAGCATTCCCAGTTGTTACAGGGTTATCTTTATATTAGGCAAGGTAAAAAAAAAAAATATCTGCTTTAATACAGAACAATGTGAATTAAGAAAGGTCTTCTGACAGCTTAGAAGTATAATTCAGTGTAACTTTTCAGTAAAGTACCAACTAGCTTCATTTTTCTAGCAAATAGTTGTATTCTGAACGTCAGAGAAAACTCTCTAGTAGGCATTACAATGGCCTGTAAAGGAGCCCCAACTCAGGACATCCACATGAGATGCTTAACGTTCCCTCCTCTGCTTTATGTCTCAAAATACAGAGTTACACATACAGTAGTGTATGTATATACACAAATATAGATGTACACGTTTGAATTTCAGATAAAGTTCTTTTCACTTGAGACAAATCTTTTAATAGGTAGAAACTCCAGACTGAATTTCATCTAGACCACAAAAAGCTTTGTTGACAGTGATAGCTGCCAAAAGCATGTCCTGTAATAAGTCTCTGAGTCCATTTATTCACATGTTCATTTTTTCATAGAATGGTTTAGGTTGGAAGATACTTTCAAGATCATCTAGCTCCAATACCCCTTGCCATGGGCAGGACAAATTCTTCTCGACTAGGCTGCTGAAGCTCTCATCCAACCTAGCCTTAGATACCTCCAGGGAGGAGGCATCTGCAACCTTACCAGGCAAGCTGTTTGTGTCTCACCTGCTACCCAAAAATCCTATTGAAAACACTTCTGCAAACAACATGGATTGGCTGTAATTATAGAAAAGTGAGACTACTTCTTGTACCAATTGTAACTAACTTGTTACTGCAAAACTGTAATATTTGATCCTGCAACAGTTAGTAGCACTCACTTGTGTCACAGAGTTCTCCTTCCCAACCACTTGAGCAGAAACACCTAAAGGAATCAACTTCATCGATGCATGTCCCACCATTCTTGCAAGGTTTGCCAAGGCAATCATTGATATCTATGACAAAAAGTCAACAATCATTGTTCAAAAGGCTGTCTTTACCTGGAATGATATACATTTGTCTCTCCGGGGAAGCCACCACAAGATTATGCTACATTTGTACATATATAAGAACAGATTAAACATCTATTTTCAAGCCTGGTAAGGTTTCTAGATATATTCTCTTACATAGCAAGTCAAACCAAAACATCAAGTTTACTTTGTAAAAATGCTCAGATGTTCACTAAATGTCTGCAACAGCAAAATATGCCCCAAGCTGTGCTGTCAATATGTCTTTACCTTATTTATCACTCACATGTTGGAGAAATCTGTGTCATCTTATAAGACTGTACATAAACACAGTGGATACAGATGTGTTTGCAGTAAAGCTGGACTAAAACCAGTTTTCTTTCACAGAGGAAGAGTGAACCACTACAAAGAACTTGCCAGAAGAAACTGCATTTCAAGCAGCACACCTCAACCACTACTTTTTGTCATTTCAGTACAACCTTAACATTATTTTTTGCCATGAAGTTTCACAACCACCAACCAGTTTCAGAGCAACAATATTATTTAGAAGGAACTCCTACTTACTTTCATGACAGTATGTTCCAGTAAAACCTCTTTCACAGGCACAAGTAAAATTCCCTCCTGGCTGACTAATACACCGTCCATGAGGTCCACAAACATTAGATGAAATGAAACGGATTCCTTCTTGCGTTGCATTAGTGAAGACTTCTATTGTGCAGCTGTCTATTACTAAGAATGAGAAGTGTATCATCAAACAATTTGCATCACCAATCACTTTCTAATTTTTGAAGAAGTAGAGCAAAAATTAATTTTAATCACAATTTTAAGAGTTATGCTGAATGTAAAATTACTCTCTACCTCTTTATAAATCAGGACTGCTACATGCATTTTTTTCTCACTATCTCACTAGTTCAAAATCCAAAGTTGTGAAAGAAAAATGTTTCTGCATTGCGCAATTCCAGAAATACACTTTTTTAATGTACCACCAATACATTAAAACAGGCTTCTGGACAAGAGCAAGTACCTTTACAAGAATTGTTTTTGCAGTGGTCCTTGAGATGTGAACAATTCTTTCCATCATAGTCATCGGGGCAGGCACAGTAATAATCTCCTCCTAGATCATAGCATTTAGCTCCATTCTGGCAAGGGTTAGGTTCACAGAAATCAATATCCATCTGTAAGAAAGACCATTGTTAGCAGCAGCTGCTTTATCTCCCACAAGTAAGCAGCATTGTCTGTGTTACCAAAGACACAGATGAAGCTATCATACAAGGAACCTCAAGTTTTAAGGTTTGCTAATAGCATATATACTGCACCCCATCCTGCAACACCAAGAAGCTTCAGGTTACTTCAGTCAATCCTAACGTAAAGCATTTCTGATACTGCCAAAAAGATACTCCTTTGCAAGAGGCTGAATAAGCACAGTTGCAATAACTTAGCAAAGATCAAGCCATTAGGAGAGATTATACTGTGACTGTTCTGGATCATGACAAGTCATTTCACTGTCCTTCACACCCATGTACTAAGTGCTGTAATGCAAGTTAAATACTTGTGCACTTGTCAGCTTTGTCTACAGGACACATCACAGAACCTTAGAAAAGCCTATTCTCTCCAGTAACTTCTCTTCCCGTGTCAATTAACACACGGAATTTATTAAAGAACCACATAACCTGGAAGGGACCTCTAGAGATCAGCTACTCCCCACCTCCTGCTCAAAGTAGGTCAAGTTAGGCCAAGCTGCTCAGGACCTTATTTGCACAAATACTATTACCATGCCAATTTACACAAAGAACACTAGGTAATTTTTGAACATTTCTTACCATCTGTTTCAAAAAGCAAAATCTAAACCCAGCTTTCATAATATAGCCCTTAACACAGATGAATTGCTGTACCAAAGCAGTTCTGCTTCTACAAATTTGACATGAAAGACCACCACATTTCATGTAGCTTTCTCAACCTTATATGTAAAATTATGCTGACAGTGGATGTGGTCGCTATTTTTACTGGTTCTGTAGCTAGACAGAATAAAAATTCAAAGCTAACAAAACCAGAAGGAACACAAATGGTGTTAAATAACTCAGAGAAGCATATACAATTCCAACTACAGAACAGGGATTTTCAGCATGCTCTCATATGGAACATTCCAAGAAACTACAAAAAAAAAGCTAAGGTTTGAGAAAGATTCTCAGATCTCCTCTATCAGATGTCTCCATTTGTTTCCTTCCATTAGTGTAAATTTCCCCTTCCCAATGCAAGTTCAGTAGCTGGTACTTTAGCATCTGGAATCAATGGTAGATATTTCCTGCAACAGACAAGGCAAGGAGCCAACTCCCCCCTATTATTCAGATTTGCTCAAACTAATTACACAGTATGGTATGAATGAGCCAAGAGCAAAGTACTCAAGCTATGATCCTTACGTAGAAATGGCACATAAGCTACTAGGCTGCACCAGTTTTATTGAACTAGTCAATATCTGCTACCTTTTAAAATTCTGCATAAAAGGAGGGCAGTGTTTCTCTAACAATGTAAATATAGAATTACTTCATTTAAGAGAGATCAGTCTAATATCTCCCATGAAAATTTCTGGTGCAAATCCAAGAAAATTCTATCCAATGCCTCCACCTGATGCTGCTAACTATAGCCAAATTCATGTAAGTGTCATCAGTGAAAGGCAAAAAGTACATATTTACTTACATTGGAAGGTCTAATGTCGTCCCTAGAAAGATCTTAACATGAAGCACTTTATGAACTATCACCAGCATTTCAGATCTGAATTCTTAACCAGTAGAATTACATGTTCCTAAAATTATCTCAAGCAGAAAATTCTGAGAGCATACACTTGTGTATCTATTTGCCTTTAATTATGGGGGTACTTCTACCAACAGCAGTAGGATTAACTGAATTAACTCTGAAGTACATATCTGAAAGATGTTAGGATGAATGTCTAAAACATTCTAGTGTATCAAAAGGACACATGACCCAAAAATTGCAAAAGAAAATGTTTCAAGCTTAAAGAATGCTTGCAGCCTTAAAAACATTTAAGAGAGTCAATACCTATGTGCAACAACTTGAATTTGCAGCTTGATTAAACTTTAAGTGTTATAGCTACTATGACAGCACTGCACAACAAATTTGCTTATTCAGAGTATCATGTAACAGTGGTGTCAGTCAGCAATGCTTTAGCCTTGGGTTACTCCCATTTAAATGCAGACATATGTTTCTTTCAAGAATTTGACCCACGAAAAGTATTGCTGTAATGTCACCACTGCCCTCACCTCACAGAAGACTCCTGAGAAGCCCTGTGAACACAGGCAACTGAATCCATTCACCAGGTCTTTGCAACGGCCTCCATTTTGGCATGGATTGCTTTCACACTCATTTGTTTCTGTCTCACAGTTTTTTCCTGTGAAACCGCGAGGGCATAAGCAATGGTAACCATTCACTTCATCCTGCAGTGGCGGGGAAAAAGCAAGAGTAGAAGGGCTTTATTGGTAAAGTTTGTACACGGGAATTCAAGTTATTTCTACAGTCTGGATTTAAAAAGAGCAGTAGCCCTACATAAAATTATGTTGCAAAATGATGCAGCACTACACTTTATCATTTAACCAACTTGTAATTCCAAACTACAGAATGCATACCTAGCCAGAGAAAGATTAACTTTCAATGTGGCATGTAACAAACAGTAGTTACCTTACAAGTCCCTCCATGTTGGCATTGTCCGTGACAGTCATTAATATCTATGGATAAAATATGCAAGGCATTAGAATTTACACTGGAAGACTAAATTGTAAAGTACAGGTTTGCAAAAACAATAAAGAACAAATTCTTTTCAGATAAGATTTTTCTAAATGTTTCAATAGAAAGCAACAATGCTTGATGTCTTAAGAGGTTCTTATTTTCAAAAAGATATTATAAAAATTACATTTAACGTATTAACATATTAGTGTTAGTGTAATAGAAATTAAATCAAAAGTTATCAGCTATTATTTAGCGTTTTTGCTAAGAAGTATTTTAAATTGAATCAGTATATATCATTCAGAATCAAGAATGATATTAGAGCTATGTAAGATCACATCTGAGCTCATTTTAATACCAATTACACCTTCAAATAGATTTTCAAACCGTATTTTGAGCTCACGTTGCTAAAAAATTTGAGAAACCCTGACAACAGGTTATTTTTACTCTTACAAGTATGTGTACTATCATTCACCACAGAAGTCTTTTTTAAGATAAAAAATATCCTACAGTCAACAGAGATACTAAAGAAATACTAACTGATATGACAATTAACTCCTGTCCATCCTGGAATGCAGTCACAGTAATATCCACCAATGAGATTTTTGCAAGAGTAAGCATTAACACAGGGTTTCCCCTCACACTCATTAGCATCTGTGAAAGAAGAGAAAGAAAGAAGAATAAAGATCAAACCCAGAAACAGATTACCACAGCACCCAGCAAAGTTACATGCAATCCAAGCATCAGAAGCTCTTACTATACATTGCTAGGGCACAAAACCCATTTATACACCACAGGTTTTTAACGCACATTTGTATGTAGTAGCACATGCATGTTATTTTATTCTTCCCTTTACCACAACTCAAAAAGATATGTTAGTCTGGGCAAATCCCTTCCTTGCCTCTGTTAGCTTATAGTCACTGTTGTGCCACCATGAAGAAGGAGCTACCATCACCAATGCTGTATTTTGAAACAGAAATAATATCCAGCATTCTAGAAGAACTACTGTAAGTAAAATTAAGCTGGGACTTAAATAGTCACAGGTTCACTTCAAACTTCTGTCTTGGAGATCTACTGAAGAAGTGCTAAGATATCAATTGCAACACAAATCTTCAAAATTTTCTTCAATAAAAACCACATTAGAAAACCACTTCCACAACTACTTGTTATTTAGGAATAGTATCTAGCTGTTTCCAAAACTTTAAGGTAATTGCTTACCAAGCTGACACGTTGCTCCAATCCACTGTTGTGGACATATGCACTCAAATGCATTAATACCATCGATACAGGTCCCTCCTTGAGCACAAGGGTTTGATGCGCATTCATCAATGTCTGGAAAGTCAAAGTATGCTCTCCATTATATGCTTTAAAATTCATCTTAGTTTGTTTAGGATTTTTTAAGTGATTTTGAGATGACGGGCAAGACTGTACAAATAAGCTTCGGAACAGACTGGTTTTGTCTAACTTTTGCATAGGTTTTCACACATTTCTGATGTAGGGGAAAGGAAGTCTGAAATTTTCTATTTGCAAACATCAATAAAATTCTGTTACTCTGTCAGCAATGAACATGTTTGTTGAAAGTCATGTTCCTAGATTATGAGACAAGAGTATTCTTTTGTTTTTTTTCGGGGGGGGGGGATAACTGCTGTTAAAAAATTTATTTAAAAACCCATGTTCCAAATCACCGGCAAACATATAAAACAGTTACATAGTTTTATAATACATTTCACTACTTCTCTGTCTTCCAAACCAAATACTTCAACATTTAAGCAAGTAATCTACTCTTCTACTACATTAAAAAGGGGAGAACTATTCACATTTATATTCCTCAAAATGCATCTGTTCTATAATTTGCTTTAGATAGCTGAAGAGTCAGAAACTCTCCTACAACCTTTGGCAACGGGGTATGTCTCTGGATATTGCCCAGCTATGCTTTGATAGCCTATAGATTTTAGCTACAACTAGATACTGCTGGCTGCACAGTATCATTAATCTTTTCGGAGTTTCCCAGCATATAGTTGTTAAAAGTCGGGTAAGGTGAAAGACTACCACACCAGTGTCAAACCCACAGAGCGTGAGATTATCAAGAAAAGTTGAAAGGGTTGATACAACTAGCAGATCAGTCATGAGTAAAGGCATACTCACCAATAGCACATGTTGGTCCACTCCACCCTGATGGGCAGTGACATTTGAAGCCTGATGAAATCTCATGACAAATTCCACCATTAGCACAGGGATTAGATACACAAGCATGCTCCGCTAGGAAGAAAGGAGGAAAGTAATTCTTGCTAAATACTCTTCCAGTATCAATTAAAGAGAACTTCACACTGTTAGAAATTGCATTCTGATTAAAAGTGACAAAGTATGAGCAGTGAAGAGGTGTCTGTACAGAAGTTTGGAGCCTCCCTCCAAACTGTAGAGAGTAAGATTCCAAGTCAGAGACTAAAGCAGGTTTATAGTGAAGGGGCATCACCCCTCGTATCAACTAAAGAGAAACCCTAAAGGTAGACAGGTCACTATTTCAATGTCCTAGGAGCTAGAGCGGTTCCGCATAAACCTACTGCTTTCAGTCACATGCTTCCACCTCTGGAATACTCCAGCACTTTTTTTTAATTTCAGTGAGACAAAACAGATGTTGTACACAGAGGTCTGAACAGTTTAAGTATCAACGATCTGTTTAGCTTCATTGTAATACCATTCCTTGGAAAAAGCAGATTAGAGCTACTTGTAGTCATAGGTAGTACTGGTTGTTATCACTCCATTTAAGACTGTAAACACCAGCAGAAGCTGTACTACGCAACAATAAAGTTGAGGAGGTACAAGTTGTATACCTTCACTTTTGATATTCTCAGAAATCAAGGAAGTTTTTTGAATGAAGAAAATCCCCTTACTGGGTAAGATGATCTTATTTTTTCTAGCATTTATATTTTGGAATCTTTATTTCAGAGATGCTATCTCTCAGAGATTTATACTGTCTACAGTGTTAGGCTCTAGTACCTAAAGCAGCACATATACCAATCTATTGCTAATAATTAGTATAGCTCCCTTTACCCTGCTTCCTCATTTGAAGGAGCCAAGGTGCTTCCCCACAACTTCTGAGGCAAGCTAAGACAAGATTTCATTCATTTATAACATGTAGCACTTTGAACTTCTATAAAGAAGATCTATGTTGTGATAAATGTGAAAACCTTCTCCTGATAATAGTTTAGTGAACTTCAGGCCAAGCAGTTAAAGGGACATTATTACCAAAAAAAAAAAAAAAGGCAAGATTCAATGAGAAGATTGGGAACACCACTTTTTAAAAAAAGGGATTTAACAATCTATTGTGGTAAAGTCACTGCAGAACACCCAGCTGAATACTACATATGAAAAAGCATTAATTTTTCTCCAAATATCAAGTCCTTAAAGCAAAACAGGAAAAAGCCAGAAATGGTGCATTTGCCCCTTATCTCCAGGCAGACTACTCACAAGAAGTGTCTAAAATGGTCTCCAGTATATGAAAATTTTGGTCTTTGTGCAAGACATACATGAGTAAGGGGAAAAAAGCAATACACTATCTTTGTACTGTGGTTGTAACAGGAAGCAGTTTTTCAAATTGTATAGACAAAGATATGCTAAGATCAGTCAAGAAGGCACACTGCACCAGAACAGCCAGTGTAAGGCGCTAGACAGGAGGGTTGGAGCTTGCACATCCTCACTACCAGAAAAAAGCAATGATTATGCTGAAAAGTTATGTGCCGTAACTTTTCACACTTCCCCTTCCAGAAGCTAAACTAGCTAAGGATAAAACAGATGCTCTACAATTGAAATATAAAGTATCAATGAGCATCTAGCAATATCACCTGGCCAACTAGAACACAGCTCTAAAAACCTAAAACTGTTTCAGATTTCTAAAGATAAATGCAATCTACAGATGTACCTATTTCACAGTTCTTTCCAGAGTAGCCATCTGGGCAAGCACAGCGATATTCATCTGGTTCAGTGTTCATGCAGGTTCCACCATTCAGGCAGGGATGGTGATTTCCACAATAATTCAGATCTGGATAGAGAAAAGTGTCAAATCAACATGGAACACATCTCACCATTTTCATCCCAAGTCAGACATACAGATGTCTTTCGGACTTGAATACCATTCATCTACATCATCCTTACATTCCACAAGCTAGCCTGTCATCTGGTAACTATTCACAGTACAGGGAAGGATGAGCAAAGACAACTACATGAATTACAGTCAGTGTCAGTCCAAGCCTTTTGTCTTAAAAATTCCTGTATTTACAATATTAACATAGCATCTGCTATAAAAGAATTAGGCACAGAAACATTCAGGTAGTTGCAAACTAGCAGAATAAAAATGGCTGAAGAGTTGTAAGTTAACCATACAATTTTACTCCTCTTTGCTGTACATCAATATTAAGTACCTTTGTTACAGAGCAGGCCACCCCAGTTGGTTTCACAATTACACTGCCATGGTTCATTACAGCTCCCATGAGCACAGCCTGGGTAGCGGACACACTCATCGCAAAACTGTCCTTGCCAACCGTAATGACACCTAAAACATAAGTTGACATGTTAAAAGTTAGCAAGGCGATGCTTAATTACCAGCATTACGGGTATTTACAATGTTACACTTACCCTTCTCAGTAACAGTCAATTGTTCACTGTGCAACACATAACACTAGTTCTCCTGTTCAGAAGGGACATACTAGTCCTGTTGAACACCCTTACTAGAACTAATCTTGCTCAACTCTTTTCCGTACCATGGCAAAGGACAACACCAACCCTTGTGTTACAAGTTTTCTTTCACAAGAAGTCTCATCTTTGCAATCAACTCACATAGGGTAAAAACCTGATTGTTATGAGTCAAAATTACTGTTCAAAATGAGACTGCTGGCTTACTCCATGAAGCACCATAGCTAATTTTTTTTCTATGAAAATAGGTATCAAGATATTAGCTAATTTGTTCTAGAATGCTACAGTCTTGAAATACTAGGACACAGGCAAATGCATTTTTTTGTTGATGTATATTTCACACACTTGAAAAAGAAATACTAAGCCCGCTCTCAGATAAAAAAAAAAAAAAAAAAAACAACAAAAAAAAACCAACTCTACTTGTAAAATAACAAGTATTGCCTATAAAAAAAATTTAAGAGCTGCACTAGGAAAAACAAGATGCACAAAACCACACTGAATGGAGTTGGACAGATGCATGCCTGTGGAGCCCTAAGGTCTAGGAGAAAACAAAAACACCTTAGAACTGTACTTTTCTAGATTTAACATCACCATTCTGTAATTCACATGCCCTACATATAAAAGAAGAAAAAATACATTCTTAATTCTCTGGAGAATCATGAGAGCTGAGAAAGAAATACAGCATAAAGGGAGATTCTTGGTTCCTTGTGAATCAAACCATTTCCACCATTTCAGCAACCTGTATCAATCTCCAGAGGAATAAAACCAGTTATGCTGGTAGTATGTTATTCAAATTTCTGCTAATTACACAGCAGGAGCAGTCTAGATGCAAGTATTTTTTAATATGAGGTTCTAGAACTACTTTGAATTTTTAGTACCACTCTTTGCTTATCATTGAAATCTCACAGTTGCAGAATCCCTAAGGAGAGCCTCAGCTGTGTACCTAGACCAGAGGTCTCTGATAACTCATCCAAGCAGTGCTGTCAGAAGCCTGGAGAACACATATTCCAGAAGATTTCTTTTGCTCAATTAGCAGTATGAGGAAATAAATATTGCTCTTGCTAAATTTGATCTCTTCCTTCCTCCTCAAGGACAGAAAAATCTTTTCAGGGGCTGGTAACAAACATTTTTTTTTAAAGGCAGCACTGTAACTCACTTTACTGGCCCTAACTCAAATCTTCATCCACGCCAAACATGGCGCTACTGCCAGTGCATGACTACCCAAGCCAGAGCCAACATCCCACCTACATACAATAAGCATTTTCAAGGGCTGAAAGTCTGCATCACAAAGCAAATAATCACAGTAACTAAATTTGGTTCTCATACCCAATGGCTTACAAGTTTGTTTAATGCTGCATTGGTGATTAAGAACTTTAATGCATCTTAAGCATCTGCTTGAGTTTGCAGGTATGCTTGACTTCATTAAAATTAGTTCAGCAGAAAAGAGTTGCTGCTTTTTCAGTATACTAAACACAGTAAAAGACTACTGTTAAAGCTACCACCAAGCCTGAGGGCAGTAATTTCTAGAGGCTAAAAGCAGCCAGTGAGAAGGAACACACTGTTTACAAGTCAAAAGGTTACTATGTGGTAAGCTGATCAGCCTTCAGTTTACAAGGAAGAGTAAATTAGGATTTCCTCTTCAACAGGAAGTCTGGTCGCATCCTACATTAGCAGGTGCCAGAGCAGCTTTAATCCCACTTCCTTCTAAAAAGATGTTTACATGGATCTCAGATCAACCCTTGAGCAAGATAACATCAATAAAGTGAAATCAGTTCGGAAATAGGGACGTGGTCATTTATGAGAAATATATAAAGCCAAGGCATAAGGATTTTAAAAGGTTAATGATCCACTATGAGAAGCCCAAAGGGTAAAGATAAAAGAGCAACATCTTCTATACAAAAATAAAAACAGAGTGTAGTTTTAATGGTGGACTGAGTTACTTCACCTCCACTGTCCCTCTCTCCAGCTGAGAATAAGTTTTTCAAAGTTTCTGCAATCCTAAAATTTTCACATCTGACTAAATAAGAAAGCCAAATTTAGAGAATTTATAAGGATTCCCATTGTCTGACAGACAAAGAAAATTCTAACTGAATCAAGATTCTACTTCCTTTGTCCTTCCCCTCTGCTGACTTCATCGGCTGTAACTTGTCTTTACAATCAAACACATGCAAAACAATCAGAGATTGCTTAATCTTAGCCCTTGCTGGGTTATTAAAAGTACAAAAGAAGCTACCATAAATAGATTGTTACAGATTAGTAACTTCCTGATGGAAAGCTGAAGTACAGGCATATACTTCCAGACCAAAGTGTGCCTTCAGGTCAGGATTTACATAGGGACAGTGCAATAGAAATTGAACAACTGCTAGTTATCTTGAAACTAAGACCTTGCAGAAAATGTCTTCAAATTCTACCACCATGCTTTGCAGCTTCAATTTTCCTTAGATGACAGTCTTGTGGCAACACAAAAATGAGAACTTAAATAGAAGGTTAGAGGAAGGGGAGGTGGCAGGAGTTAATATTAGTAAAGCTTCTAGATAACATTTCAGAGTCTTGAGATTAGAGAAACTGCAACTGTGCAGGAAACATACTGTTGTGATTGACAAGTAGATAAACTCACAATAATTCAACTCATATTGTATACCTGGTTACAATAGGACAATGGAGCTTCAAACAGTTTTAACTCTAGGGTAAGGAAAATACTTTCTACAGTAAATCTCAATGCATTTTAAGTTGCAAATGTATTACCAAGCAATCCTGCAGAAGCAGCCATCACTACACACAGTTCAAAGATGCATACATACACAGTCAGAAGTGGGAGCAAGGGAAAGCAAGAAAAGGAGAAACAGAAGATTTTGCAGTTTTGCTTTTCCTAGGGCTATTAAAAAAACTAACCTGGTCAAGCTCAAGAGATTTTTCTGCAGAACTGTTTTCCCTATGTTCCTCTGAAGAAGTTGTAATAAACAAGTTTATACTAGTCTTTACTTTTTATTCTTCTGGTTGAATTATTTTTTGGTTATCTGATAAAATCCATACTGCAGGTCTTGTTCAATCACTAAACTGTGGTTAACTTTAAGACAAGACTTACACAAGAATAAGAAGATACCCAAATAAATTCTATTCTAAATCCAGCTGCAGAGATTTGTCAGAGCACTACCGACGTGAAGAAAATCAAAACTAAACTACTTCTAGAGCTTAGGTCAGAAGATGGAGCCTAAAAAAAAAAAATATTAAAAAATCATAGGGAGGATGCAGACAACATGGTATAAAGTCTTTAATTACCACAGCTTGTTACTGGTATTACGCACATCCCACAAATGTTGAAGTGAAGATTATTGTGACAAATTTATACATCATTTTTTAAGCAGGCTTTTTGGAGGGAGTTTCTCCCACTCATATTTCAAGTAGAAACTGTGGCCAAAATACTCAACACAGGAAAACAAAGCAAAACAGTGACATTAAGAGCAGAAGCAAAATGCATCATTCAGGGGTGGGGGAGAAATAACCCTCTTAAATGGAAAACCACTAAATTTTCTAATGACGTGAACAGGATGGTGCTGCATAGGCCAGAACAATAGCTTTATATTAGTTATTTACTTAAAATAACTATTAAAAGTCTGTTTAATCTTTTAAGAGATTGATTGTTGCATAGCAGGCAGCAATACAGTCTAGCTGTTAGATCCTACAATTCTAAGCATCCAGATTCAATATTATAGCTAGCATAGTCCTCCCTAAGATGTGTCACAATTGTTTTTTCACTTTCCTACCTTTGAAATAAGCATGGTAGCTTTGCAAGGAGAGAAGAAAAATATTAAATCAAATATTTTTAATACCTGAAAGCTTATAATCTTTTCCTCTCAATCCCAGCATTCTTGTTAGACTAAAAGATACATACCTTTCTCTACAATTTTTTTTTTCCTCCTCCAATAACAAAAGTGAACATTCTCACTCTGCTACTTCAATTTAGAGTTTTCTGCAGGAGCTGTTAGAGGGGATGGTTCAAAATGGTTTAGCCGGAATAGGAGGAAACATTGCTCAGTTAACTTGCATTAAGTGGCTCCAAGGGTGTGTCTATGTTTGCACTCGTTCACACAGGGAGCACACTCTAAGTGATCTGCCTGATCACTTCTGTTGGTGGTGTGTTGATTCACATCAGAGCTGCTCTGGAACAAAGGAATTGGATTCCTTTTAGGTTAAACTAAGGTAATGTAAAATAATGTATGCCAGGAGCACATGATGTATTCCAACTGCAAACAGGCAATCAGTCCACAAGAACAGACTAGAGCTAGTCTAAAAAAAAAAAAAAAAAAAAAGGCAGCACCATTTTTAGTATGGATATTGGGCTCTCAGTGATGCTTTGATCTACTATTCTAATTTGTCTGCAGTGCCTACTACTGTAGACACAGGTTAGAGTAGCACACATTTTCACTTCCTGTACACCAGCTCACATACTCCTGGAAGCAACACTCACCTTTAGGATACACTCTATGCTTTCCTACCCACTAACCATTCACAGATGTAAGTGCAAGGTGTCTCAGTTCCTTGACCAATTAAAAAACACCACAGGATTAATTTTGTCTAACTTAATACTTCTGCTCATGAAATACTTGCCAACAGTCCCAGAAGACTTACCATTAGGACATTAAAAAACAGTAATACAGACATTACTGTTCATAGTAACAAGCAAAGGAATTTACATGATGAAATGTATCAATTGTAATAGTTTTCTAAGTTCTCTGAAACTTACAGCTGTGACATGGTATCTTGCATCAAAGAAGATATAGGAGATGATGTCCTGGTACAAAGTGCACTCCTGCAGGGCCCAACAACAGGTCTTCAAGGATGATAGCTGGTCTCAGCTCAAACAAGACTATCTAGTTTACTGTTTAGAGTAACTTTTGAGATTTCTTGCTACTCCATTCTGGAACAATCATAGAAGAAAACCATATTATTTAGATCTGGCTGCTCTGCCTAATTAGCTAGTATGGAAGTCCCCTACCTCTTTCTTTCTTCTCACTTTTAGAATCAGGGACTTGATTTCCTCCTTTCAGTCCTCTACAATTCTTAAATAGCCCCCTGTTTAGAGATGCCTCAATGAGATCTCCTTGTAGAATGAGTTGACAAGAATCCAAACACCTTACATGCAGGCAGAGCTTCACAAAGCTGACCTTAACAACGTTAAGCAACCAAGTGTCATGAAAATAAAACTATTGATTTTGGTAGGCCTCCTACTGAAAAAGTTTGAAAGAATCTCAAGCCTTAACAAAGGGTTTCTAGAACACTATTGCACCCCCAAAACTGAAGGTAGTTGTAGCTTATTTGGCAACTAGAGCTTTTGTTCCTGTATCTCTTTAAATAAAGCATTGAAGGCAGGTATAGTGACAGACTGAGACAAGATAATTAATTACTTCAAAGAGTTCTACAGCATTTTCTGACACTGCTGGGCACAAGGAATCAGCCTTGCAAACAAGGCTGAAGTGCAATACAAGGACTAAAAGGCACATGGCACTGGACAAGAAGTTTGAGAAATCTGCTTTGACAGGATAAAATAAAATATATGTAATTATATAAAACACAAAAAAAAAATCACCAACACAGTAAACCCAAAATTTTGTCACAGAGTAAGATAGGTCAAAGCACATAGATTAAACAACTTATTTACTTCAGAAGCTTTAACAACTGTACTCGCTCTGCTCACCTTGCACAAATTCACATTTGTGCACTATTAACAATCACATTTCCACTTCATTTCAGTTAAGCCACACATTCTGAAATGTTTTTGTACTACAGCTGTATGAAGAAAGACTTTTAGTTCCAAGGACATAAGCTAGGTTCTACCATAGTTCCAGAAGCTGGACACAAGCTGAGCAGTGTTAGGGACTTGACCCCTTTTGTTTTGCTTTGGAAAAGGAATTTAAACACTCAAAAGCCAACAGGAAAAGTAGAAAGACTTCTGAAAACACTATCGATCCTGGCAGGGGTGGCAATGTAGGCCAGAAATGAGGCATATCTGGACTTCTGCCAAACCCATCCCACTCTGGATCACAAGGAAATAAAAGATGAAGCTGCTACACTGTCAATAAGATTATGAGTGGTACCAAATATACTCAAGTCAGTAGATTTAATCATGAAAGGAAACAAAAATGATAGTTTCTCTATATTCAGCTTTGTTTCACAAGATAATTGACCCTGAGCCACTTAAGCCATTAGATGAAACTTCATTCTTCTCTAGATAGTTTAATGGAATTTAACAAAGTACTTCAAATGATGAAAAAAATGTAAGAAGCACCAAGCATAATGGTTTGGCAATCCTGCTTCTTTTGACAGTCCTTCCTACAATACCCTGGGATGGTGAAGTCAACAAGACCATATGGTCTGCCACTGCAGGCAGAAAAACAAATGACAAAGTTACCGTGGTCATTTTGAGTCCAGATACAGGTAAAGGTTTGGGTTTGTTGATTGGGTTGGCTTTTTTTATTTGCATAAGACAGCAATTTCTATTTTTTTTAAGATTCAGCTATGTTGGTTTTGCTTTCATCAAGGATGTAGTTTTTGTTCATTATCCAATAAGTTCCTCAAAGCAGTGGCCATATGAACTGACTCAACAGATAATGTACAGCTACAGCCAATAGTATATACTTCACTAAGTCTGCAGTCATTTAGCTACTTTTAAGATCTTGTTTTGGTATAGCACTTCATTAAAAAAAAAAGTTCTGAATTACACTGGAACATCAAAGCATTGAGGGTAGATTTTTTCTATGAAAGTTCAGCTGACACCTCAGAACCATTGCTTAAGTCACTTGCACATTCATGCAACTTAGGATGAAAACCATTTTTCAACTTTTCTACTTATAAATGTCATTGCAGATCTGGCAAGCAAATGGCTATTGACAGCAGTAGATTTCCATATATCTCATGCCCATGTTTTTATCACATTTTCATTTTCTTTCTGAATTAAAAAAGGACATTGTCTTCACCTGCTGAATGACAGTGGCAACTATCCAAAAACCAGGATGAAGGAATCTAGATTACAATTCAATAGGTCCAAACATAGAGTTGCTTTTAAATAACAGCTTCCTTTGTACCGCTGACGAGGTCATGTCTGTGAGCCCTACTTATTTTTAGTTCAGCATCATTTTTCTACAGAAAGTATTATCCATTTGGGATAGAAGCAACATTTCTAATATAGGCTAATAATTATTACAGAATACAAGCTAAAGATAGCTGTGTGAGCAAGCTCAAGCTACTAGGACACATGCAAAGAGGTAGGCAAGAACCTTCAGCAACACTGCAAACAGAGTGGCCATACACTACACAGAAAGGCTATTGTTCTCCAACAGGCTGATCACAGACAGGTATAAAGGACCAAGGCAGATGGCACGCAACCCATCTGAAATTTTAAGCCTCCTACTCCTTCCCCCAGTACTTCCTTCTGTATGAGACAATCCATCCAACAAAACAGTGAGACTTCTGGTCAGTCCATCTACAGATTCAACATTATTTTTGTGAGCTTTGCTTAGCTAGGCAGGTCAGAAGGGGACACGAAGGCTTACAACACTAGATGCTTACAAGCATGTCACTTGCAGGAGGAAGGAAAGGTTTCACTACTGGCAGACACCTTAAAATGGTACTATAGCCACCCAAACTCCCATCTTCCAAGGTTTTGTATTCACTTCCTCAAATCTTCCTCTCCAACTTCTGTGTTCTCAGACACAGTCGGTATCACAAAGAAATGAAACCTAAGGAGGAAACTGCACCATCCTCCTTCACTCCCCACCAAAAGGGTACCGTTTTTTAACACTGTTTGAACATACTGCTTTTTCATCTTTATTCAAATGCTCCTTCCATTTCAAAAGCAAACATTCACAGGCTCATAGGACAATCCTTTGATGTCTACAGGACCTCCAGAAACTCTTACATGGATCAAAATTTATCACAGTAGGTTCTCAAGGGGAAATTGTGTTCTTGGAAAGCTCATGGGAAGAAATACCTCTTGCACAGGCAGAAGTAATACTGACCCAGCTCTCAACCACAATCTCTACTTGTAATCTGAAAAAAATGAATAATCACCAACAGAAGGGTCCACAATACTTGAAATTCTATTGAAAATATTTAGCGATGCAAAAAGATCACAAACAACTCTAAATTGAAATATTCTCTCTGGCAAAAAAAAAAAAAAAAAAAAAA
>VWZI01009198.1:44906-76683 GCA_013396835.1 Psilopogon haemacephalus
CGCTGAAGTGCTGCAGTTTGCAGGCAGATTTGAGAGATACAACAGGTTGAATCATCTGCAAGTCAGCAGCATCTGATGGACATTTCAAGACAGCAAAAAAACACTCTGTGGTGTAATGATTGACTTTATTATCCATTATATCCCACTGTCAGACACTTCAGGCTATCCAGCAGGATGGGACTTCCTTGTACATAAGCTACAACAGTTCAAAAACTGGCACTTGAACCCCATCATAGCTCTAAGTACAAAGCTACGCTACCTACACCTATCTCTCCTATTTCTGTGATGGCTTTTACAATAGCTAGGAGGAGGACAAAGCTTGCCACAAATGGTATCTGCCAGCTCTCAGGGGTTTGTTCCAACAGCCAATTCAGTTTTATATCTCTCCAAGCAAGATGACTGCACAAATCTACTCTTTCAATGATTTATACAACTCCGACCAGAAATAAACTTAAGAACTTACACAAGATCCTAATCTTGCAAGTTGACCTTTCCCATTTCTTCCACAGCTAGTGTAAAAATAGCAACTATTTCACCTTGACCTACTGCAATAGATACCTGAACTTTTACAATGAAACAATCAATTCCTCCTGCTATCACAGCCTACTTTGGTTTCATCACCACACCAATGGAATATTTCATACTGTGTTCTCATATACAGAGACCAAAATCTTTCCTCTGGAAGAGAAAGCTTAGGTTGAGGTTGCTACTGTATCACCATTACTACCACCCCTACTCCACTTTTTTAATGGAAAAGTTAGGTTTACTCATTTTGGTGATCAAATATATGCATACATTGAACGTCCTAAGACTGTAAGCATTTCCTAGCTGTGACAGTCCAAAGAGCAAGTTCCCCCTTTTTGTAACACAAATAACACAGATCAAAGCTCCTAAGGCTTTTTGTAGAGAAAGGAAAAAAATACACCCAAGATTATTCTCATTTGATAAAGCCACAGTTTAAGATTACATGAAAGAAATCTTTTCAGTCCTATATATGCCAAAAAATAGGACTGCAAAACAGTAAAAGTATACGCAGTTCTTATATGTGTGAAATCTACTTCAGCTCTATTTCTGTCCATGTTCCTGAATAGAATTCTTTCAATTTTAAAGCAGACTCTTGGAAAGCAGTAATAACCAGGAAAAATGCTAGGAAGATTAGTACTCAAAAAATTATATTCAAGCATGCAGACTTACTTGCATTCCCCAGGTACACTGCAACCCCCATGGAGCAAATTACATCCTTGTTTACACACAGCTGTAAACAGAAAGATTTAGGCATCAGTCTAGGCAGTTAGGTATCCACTGGTACAGCAGCAATCTGGAACTGTTTAGCTAGGGCTTCTGTCAGTCACCCTATCTGTTGTTTGTGCAAAGCAGAATGTCTCTTAGCCACATTCCAATAGCTGTTGCTTCCAGACAGCTATTTCACAAAACACAAACCCATTACAGCTCTTAAAAGTGTCATCACTGAAACATTATCAAATAGTTATTTTTCACGCTTAGCGTTAGACTAGTGTTATACTGGAGATCAAGCTTCAATGGATAAACATGACTTTGAGTAAGACTTAAACATTGTCTCCTCCATCATTAATAGCTGGATTTTTTGTGTTTTGTTTTTTTTTACTGAAAAGGAGTAAAAAAAAAAAAAAAACAAATTCAAGAATCCCCAAACAGAAAAAGGAGTATGTCAAGTAATTTTAGCACTAATTACTCACTGAGACTGAAGACAAAATACAAAGATATTTGACTGAGTGGTACATGAAAAAGATGGCTGTCCTTGAATTTCTGTTCAAATTAAGAGCTATCAAAAAGATTTCAGTTCTGCACGTATTACACTTAGAACTTTTTCATCTGCAAGAAGAGTATCATGAAAACACTTTTACAGAATTAAAACCTAGTTTAGTACTGATAACATCATTCAATAAAATCTTGCATTAACAGATGTAACACATAGTTTTAATTTAAAGAAGCACCACTATTGAATAAATGAATAAAAAGATGTTTCACTATTTTGAATCCTCTACTTTTTGTGTAACCCCCACAACACAGACTGTAAGCAAAATTTTATCCTGTGCTGTTCACAAAGAATGTTTTTTCAAAGTTTTGTATTCAAAGGACAAAGCCTGTATGTGTTAAAATTAGTATGCTACAGCACAGACAATACAGAAATATCTCTTGCAGTTTGTACCTGTTATATAAGCTCTAGAGCTAATCTAAAATTAAGCAAACACTACCTTGTTTACATTCTTCTCCCATCCAACCTTCCATGCAGGCTTTGTTTCCATTTTGATCACATGTGTAATGACCCACAAAGTCATCTCGAGGGCCGCAAAATTTATTGCACAGGGAACTGTAGTAATTTTCATCACACTTCACTCTTATTTGTACTTCAAAATGGGCAACAGGACCATTAAATTGTAGTGTCTTCCATCGATCTTCTGGATTGATCATGCCAGCATGTGCTACTCGCTCTATTAACAAGTCTTCACCTTTTAAAGAAAAAACAAATTCAACAGGTGGTTAAGTTTGAGAGCACAGAGAAGCATGTAAATTCAAATCAAAAGTACTCAACTGGTTAAGAAAAAAATCTAGTAAAGAAAATGTTAGGATGATAAAGATCTACTGTATAACTGAGTTTTCCTTTGCCTTGCAAAGTTCATTACAGGAAGGCCAATTTAAAAAAGTATCCCAAAGGAAGTATTAAAAAACCCTGGAACATAATCCATAGGAAATAGCTTATTTTTCAAGGCAGCCAAACATACCACACCCACAAGCTGACAACTAGCAGCTTTATCTTGATCTGAGGCTCTTTTTGCCTCCTTTTTTATTATAAAGTTGCAAAATCAGCATAAACTCTAAGCTGAGATACTACAGCTCTTTGGTGTAAGCTTAAAGTAAGTCAAAACATCTAGCAACTCAATTTGCTGGGAAATGCTCTGGTATGCCTACACTGTGTACATAAACTACCATATTTCCATTTTATCATCCTCTTAACATTGAGGGCAAAAGACCCTGAACAGGCATTTCATAGAGCTCTGTGTATTTGGTATTTAACATTTTGAAAGAAATATGAAATAAGTCAACCCAGGATTTTAAAGAGGCAATTCTCACCTCTGTATCCTGCTTATCCTTATGCTCAGTGTAACTACCAATAATTACCAACACTGCTGCAATACATCCTGTAAACACTCTGCCTTGCCCTCATAGAAAACGACAGCACTGCAACTGCCAGGTTTCATTAACTGAGACTAAATGTGCACCATCTATTACGTGCCACATTGGGCAAGAATATTCTAGGGTATAAAATTCTGGAACTGCCAAAATGAAGTATTTTCATGAATATGTATTTTATATTTTTATTAATTTTATTCTTGGCATCTTTCAGTACTAAGAGATGAGATTCAATTATTGCCAGTACAATGAAATTATACAATTGCTTCAGTAAATGGTAAGAATAATCAAAGCACAAGGCTAGGGGTAGACAGTGATAAGAATTTTCAAATGTCTTCACTATTCAAATCTTGTAACACCCTACTGCAAAAAATAAAAAGGAACCACCAAGAACCCATACATGGAAGGAAGCTGTAATGATAGTGAGAAAAAAGTCCAAATCTCAGATTACTAGAAATACAACACACAACAAGCTCATAGAAAGTAATACTCAACTACCATTTTCAGCAAATGCATTTCACCTATTTATTTTCCAGAACTCATTAACCTAATTTATTCAGAACAAAAGGACAAAAAGGAGTGACTGATTGTCAACTAGGAAGTTACTGACAGCACAGAAGTATCCTGTACATCTGTTACTAAAGCTGCACTGCCCCTTCAGCATATAAAAAGGACTCCAGCTACAATTATCAGTCACTCTAGCATTAAAGGAAAGTTAGAGAAGTAATGGACTCTGCAATGTATTTTGTTATTGTAACAGTTTTTTTCAAGGTTGCTTCTACCATAATCTTTCTTCTTAATATTAGAGAATATTGAATTTGTTAAAAAAAAAAGCTCTGCTTTAATTAATAACTGAAGAACCTTTCATTACTTAAGAACTCAAAGTACCTCCCTGCTATACCAGTATAGTGGTATGCCATGTACAGACTCCATTTATGCTTACCCAGACATGTCTGCATAAACCAAACATTTACAGCTAAACAAAGACACACTGAAGTCTACACTTGTTTGTTAACTTTCTAATTCCCATACATGAACTGCTCTCTAATCCATCAGCACATAGTTGGTAGCAGAGTGGACAAAAAACTTGTAAGCTAGAAAAGACTGCCTGCATTTTGGTTTTGACTCAACAGAAAATCTAAAAATTTCCCCAGACACCACTGAAAGCTTCATGATTAAATTCAACATCCTTTTATGATCTTATTTATCTCTAATGACTATTGATCCAAAAAGCTATAAAGGAAAAAGATCGAATCATTGGAATTTGAAGAGTGAATCTCTTTTCCAGCTGTAACAAGCAAGCATTAAAAACAGCTGCAATAGTCACAGTTATAAAAGTGTTTTCTCAAAGTGCATGAGATGGACTGAAGAACAGGTCCAGACATTAAAGGAGTAGCTTATATAACAAAAATTCTATCAAGCACCTTCAAGGTTAATGCAGATTCACCAGATCCAGTTATCCAACTGGAAGAAGCATTACAGCTATTACAAATACATCTATGCACAATAGTTCCCTTGATATCTGGAGTCAGGAACAAAGTAAATAACTTGACAGTGCTTTTTTTTTTTTTCCTTTTCTTAAATACTCAAATTATGTTCACAAACTTTTCAGAAAAAGAACGTATGAATTGTAAGAGATTTTACTCTAGCTTATAATCAGTAAAAGCCTCAACAGCCTAAATCCAGGCAAATAATGTGCCCTGAATCACAAAAAGGATCAGAAAAAAACAGCTTCAGTATAAAAATCATCCCAAATAGAAAGCGTATTTTCCAAAGGGATCTACAATTAGAGGGAGGAAAGTGTTTATCAAGGTTTCTCCTTCCTCCTCCACAATGTCAAAGTGCTTCTGAAGACAGTCTCTTGTGTTTACCTGTTTCAATGAGACAAGTTTGCTCCCTGCAGCTGCTTTATCATTAAAATTCACCTTAGAACTCACACATTGCTTTTACTGAGGGATAAAAGCAATGAGCTGCATAACTGAATTTATTTGGTTACTAGTCAAAAAAGCAGCATTAACTACTTGAACCTCCACAAACACCCTTCAGAAGCAGTAAGAGTTTTTTCCCTTTATTTCCAAATTCTCTACGAGCTTCTCTAGAAAAGCAGATAGTGGCACAGATAGAGGCATAAGAAGAGATGATGGCTAAAAGGTTTTTATTGGCTTTTATTACTGTTCCCAAAGCATCTAGTTTTTGGAAGGGGAAGCCTTATCTGAGAGTAGTTAAATGTAACTGCAATCCAAAGCTATGACTATGCTTACTTAAGAACACTGCTCATCGACTCTAACTTTTAGCAGCAGACATCAACCAAGAATGAACTCATAGCACAATACCAAAAGGTAATGTTGGCAGCTGTTTGCAAGAAGACACACAGCAGCACATGAACTTCATGCCCAAGAAACAGGAGACACCTATCTCAAGAATCATATTCTCTTCAGCCTATTTCAACCAACATTTCAAAAAACCTTATGGACAGATTAATCTCTTTTCATGAACTAACATGAAAGAAGGTAGCAACCACTGCATCCCTGCAGCAGACAGACACAGAGAAAGTCACTTTACACATGAAGCTGCCAGTTCGCTTCCTAATGGCAGTACCAAGTCAGATGTTATCAAGTCTGCTGCTATACAGTAAGTTTGCCAAGTCAAATGACTTACCTGCAAAGTTGCATAAACTGGTCTGACAGATGAGACAGAACAGGCCCTTCACAGTGACTTTGTATCTAAGGCAGTTTCCTCTCCCTCTCCTCTACCCTCCCAAAGCAAACAAGTGGTTAACACTACACTGCCACATGCTTCCCTCCCAGCCAGCCCCGGCACACAGAGGAGACAAAAACATAGTAGTTCAGCAATTAGGGTTTGAAAATATCTCTTAAGAGTTTGATGCAAATAATGGGGATACATTTGCCCTGGCATACTTGCTCTTAAGAAGATATTTCACAAATCTACTCTGAGCACCCTGGCCTTTCTTGCAATGAGTGCAAGGAATACAGCACACTAGGACCTACAAGGAGGAAATAATGACAACTGTGTTAAAACTTTCAAGCTGCTCACTGGAAGCAAGGTTTTCAGGGCTTTGTTTCCTGTTTTATTTGAAGTTTTTTAGTCCTTCAGCAGTTTTGGTAAGCCTTTTTTGTCATTGTTGTGGAAGTTATTTTGTGGTCCCTTTTTTTTTTAAACACACCTGAAAGTCCAAGCTAGAACACAAGACCTGCATTTAGCTTTCAGCCTTACTCATCCCCATTAAAGGAAAGCAAAACCTGACTTTGGATCTAATTAATCAGATTATAAACAGACTCTGGCAATTACTTTGATTAATCTTTCTTACAGTAGTGGCAACAGAAGATGCATGTAACCCGATCCAGAGATCAGCTCAGTGTTCAGGATGTGACAGAGTTCAGCTTTCCACAGATACTCTGTTCACTCTTCCAGGATGCAAATACCATTTCACTTTTCTCTAGAGAAGCTGGCATATTTGCTTTCAGATGAATTGTCCCTGTTTGGCAGTTGAGCAGTCCTTGCAAAAATACAAGGAATGTGTCTTTGCACCTTGACAGGCAAAAACCTACCGGAGGACTCCCTGCCAAGACAGCTCAAAACAAGTGCTTAGCCAAATTATAGACCTACAAAGCCTTCCTAAATTCATAAGAAACCTTCTGGCTTTCAGATACAATGAACCAGGACCAGTACCTATCTGGTAGCCTATACTAAATATAAGTTTACCTTTCATAACGGTTTCTCGCAAGACCTAAACTGTTATCTAACACTGACACACCCCTATAACTCATGGAAACTTACTTTAAGGAGATGGCCCAGTGAGCTCTAGAAGACAATATATATCCTTGCTTGCCTGAACCTCAGCACTGGAAAACAAACCAAAAACCCCACCAAAACAAAACAAACAAAAAACCAAAACACAAAAAAGGACACAAAGGCAAATAAACAGATTTTTTACAGCATGTTTAAAAACAAAAAAATGCAAAAGAAAGGCTTAACATAAGCCAAAGGTGACTGCCTCCTTACCAAGCACATTTGAAAAAGAAACCTGGGCTTTAAAGCTACAGGTTTGCAAGAGGATTCTGCAGATTCTATAACAAACAGAGGAAGTTACAAGACCATTAAGTAGCTTATTAAAAAACCCAAAATTAATCACTTTAACATACACAGATCTCTTTGCAGGATAGGCTCTTAGTGTTCATCTTCATCTACATCATCTCATGAGCTGCTCTGCCATCTAGAACTAGGGCAGGAATATTCTAGTATCTGCTGTACTACCTGCTCCTAGGAAAATTATTCTCAAGCTGGAAGCTACTTAAAGGAATTAACTTCATGTAGTACTTTTTGAACAAAACTTTCAAGGACACCTCCAATCTGTTGCTATATAGGATATCTAAACTTATTCAAGATTGAAGCTTACTCTGCTCAGCACACAAGATCTCATTTTGAATACCATGTCCAGCTTTAGGAAGTGTCATTCAAGGCTGTGGACCAACTGAAGAGTTGCAGCAACATGAATTACCAGAGATCTAAAGAAAACATACCTATTAGAAAAGATCGAAGGAGTTATTAAACAATAAGACAAAAGAAGCTCAATTCTAACAGAGGAAGGAGTCAGAAACAAACTCATCATTACTCTGTCCTTCATCAGAGATGGAACATCTCAGGAAAAATCTAAGATAGGAAAGTTTGTCAGGAAAATGCGAGTGGGACTGATCTCAACCTTTAAGGACCTTGAAACTCTAATCAATTGAGTTTCACCGATTTTTTATTTTTTTTTGCTTGACATCTCTATAAGGATGGTCAATGAGGCAGCAGAAAACACAACCTATAATTAGAAAGCAATGATGACTTGGGACTAAATGTTTGCTATCTTAACGTCCAAAGAACTACTCTCTATACTGATCCCAGTCAAGATTAAACAGTCCCTTAACTACAATGAAAGTTTGAAGTTCACTTAACACTTGTAGCCAAAAGCATCAATTAACAGGTTTGTAAACCATTACTAAAGACTAGATTGAGCTGGGGTTCTACTTCAGCAACAATATGGCAACAAGCACCTACATATAAAACTGAAGTGTTTATACAGTAATCTTCCTTTCTCTTCAAATC
Source organism: Psilopogon haemacephalus (assembly GCA_013396835.1). Classification (NCBI taxonomy): domain Eukaryota; kingdom Metazoa; phylum Chordata; class Aves; order Piciformes; family Megalaimidae; genus Psilopogon; species Psilopogon haemacephalus. The sequence continues at coordinate 53,187 of VWZI01009198.1, forward strand.
AACAGTTCTGCTCTGATACTAAGCATTAGCATTTACAGTCCCAAAACAAGTTAGCTTTTCAGTACTAGAGAACAAACAAATGGAGAGGAAATCATACCATGATTGAGAACACTTTAATCAAAAACATCAAGCATGGTTTCTTTATATGGAGCAAGAACCATTATTTGTTTACCAAAGCATGAAAAGTATTGAATGCTATGATTATCAGCAAGCTGAAGAGAATTTAAAGTGCAACTCTACAGCAGGGTTTGGTTATTTATTTGTTTTTCAAAAAGGGCCTAGCATGATTTTCAAATCTGTTTTAAGATTAATTAGGACTCAAATATTACAATCGTCACTTACTACTGTCCATTCTTTTTCCTTTCAGTAGTAATTTTTCCACAGTTCCTAACCCAATATTCACTGATGGATTTGTATATGTCCTTTGCTTCCATAGCAAGCTTTCTTGCGTTCAGATTGATTTGGTGGGATAGCTAATGGCAGCAGCACACCACTTCTTACCTCCCTAGCCTGTGTACATACAGCACAGGTAAGTGGAACCTGCAAGTTTTACATAAATACTCACCAGCTTTTGTATCATTATCCCAATCCCATGCTTCTATTATTAATGTGAACGATCTCTGAAAAGAAACAAGACACAAGTTAGATAGTAATAAACTACTCCTACACACCAGACAAACAATGATTTTGAATAAGCAGATATTGCTTCTATTAAAAAAGACAACAAAGTAGTTGAAAAAAACCCAGAACTTCTCCACTGTTCAAAAGCATCTTCTCAAAAGCATGAAATATAACAACATTAGAAATTGCGGGGGAGAGCAGGCTAGCAGCAAAACAAAGGCAATCCCCTTCCCACATGTACCAAGGACTGAATTATTATATTCTGCTCCCACTGCACCTAATTCTCAGCCACAGAAATCCTTTTCAGGAGCAGCCCTAAGAGGCTGGAATGAAGTTACGGTGTTCTGAGCACTGAGAAACAGCTAAAATATTTAAGACATAAGCAACTTAAGACCAAAAAAGAAATAAAATCAGAGTCACTATTTAGGAAGCTCATGAAAGATCAGTCCATATAACAGACCTGTTTCCTGTTTTCTAGAAAAACTTATCTAAAGAAGAAACATAAAAAAATTCGCCATGTACTTCTTTCTCATGAAAGGGGTATTACACAAAATGGACCTGCAAAAGTCACAGCAGAAACAGCTGTTAAGGGAAGCACACCTGGCAGTACACTTGGCCCTGAGGAAATATACAGCACATTACTTCAGACAGTTTTTAAATTATTTGAAAAAAATCTTTACACTTTACTCCACTACAGCAAAGCTGCAGGCATTTTTCTTGCATTTATGACCTATTATATAGGATAGATGTTGATATTCAAATCTAAGCTTATTTAGGAGAAGGTTACATTATGCATACATGTAGTATTTACCCCTTTGAGTTTAGCAAGTCAAATTCTTCAGCTTTGATAATTTTTAACTTGTCCAAGCTACCACTGACATTCTCAAACATTCAACACCAAAGAAAAAACATCTATCTTCTTAAAATCCTAATGTATAAATCTTTGTGCTTAGAGGTAAATCACATCAGAATCTGAAGCTCATTAAATACAGCAGAGCCAAGCCTTAGTGTGCACACAATTCACATGCTAATGAACTACAATTTATATGGACTAGGAGACACTCAAAGAAATTGAAAGCATCATCTTAGGAAGAGGATAACATAAGAATTCAGCTATCTTTCCTGGGGTGCTTAGCATTAAAAAAGTCAGTTTTTCACTTTGAGATAGCTCTGAAGTGTTCCGTATGCTGCTCACCTCCCACCAAGGAGAGCTGATCTTAACACTGAAATCTCCCCATTTTAGAACAGCAGCAGAAGAAACCACAGAGACCAATGCAGCACCCTAGGCAGATGGGCTCTTTGCCTGAGGTCCTTCCTAATTACAGCAAGGGAAGTCTATTCAGAAATGCACTTAATTATCTATTTTTTTTTTATATTGCTTAGTTACATTAACACATAAGTCACAACATTTGTTTTTGAAAGATACCTTTCTTTCACACTTTCAGCTTTAGACATACACTGTGGAAGATGATTTTCTGTCATTGGAACAGATAAAGGTTTAGTGATAAATACTTAGATAATACTCAGTGAATGAGGCTATCCACCTGTCCTGCTTTTTGCAACTGATCTTCTAACACATCTCTCAGTTTTCCTGTGTTCCATCGATTTCTAATAGAAATACAAAGTAGTATTCAAGTGCTTCCAGATGTCCACTTATTCAGTTTATGTGTTGGTCTTTCCTGCTGCAAATTTGCTATTGCATCTGACTGACCACACAGGCTATGGAACAGAAAAATTTAAGATGGACTTGCTGTCTCAGGAAACAGATTGGTCAAATATTGTCTTCCCAACATTCCACTTGAAAGCAGATTTGTATCTTTGCCTAGAATGCTTGGGAATTTTTGTGGGGAAAGAGAGTTCCACACAATACGCTGTTAGAACATGTTTATGCTGAAAGGTTGAGGGTTAAAGAAGCACTGTACCAACTTTGAGAGGCTTAAAATAGGGTTCCATAGGTCAGGTGGCACAAGAGTCTGGACTAGAAAGTATTCCTCTACTGCCTTATAGAAATTTAATAGTACCTTACAGGAAAGTATGACTCTGGTGCACAGCTCTTCTTCCAAAGAGTGGGAGAACTGAGTATCTGGCCAGGTAACTGACCCCTGCAACCCACACAGCTCATGTTGCCTCCTGGTGGCAGGCAGAGCAAGGTTATGGCTCTACAAGCTCTAGGCCCACATGCCTAGTCTCAAGCTTGTTTTTACTGAACTCCCACTAGCCACCATTAAAGAACTGTAAGCCCTTCCATAAAAAAAACAGAGCAAACACAAGATCCATATTACTAAATCTTTTCACTTACTGGCATTCCATTGACCCAGTTTCCCTATATCTACTTATGGGCTAACAGGCTAGAACTTGGCCATTCACACATGAAGGAACACACAAAGGTGTAACAGTTTAGGAAGGCTTGTAACCACGTTTGCAAGAGATTAGTGATGTTATTCAAATAGCAGTAAACGGTATTGACAGACATGTATATTTACTGGAAGATCAGTTTCAGATAAGACAGTTCTCAGTTGTGCAACCTCTTGCTTTCTACTGACAGTCACCCTCTAAAACCTATTAACAGCCATTAGGAGCATAACCAGAAGAGAAACTGATTTTTGTAATTGTTCTAGAGAAAACAGTTAAGATTACCAACCTTACTTTTCATCCCTTCCTCACTTCCAGTCAGTAACCTTAAGGAGGAATTCCTCTCTGTTGTACTGCAAAGGATCATCCTGTTACAAATACTATACCTCAAAACCAGAAACAGATCCCCAACCTACTGATTGAAAGAAACAAAAACGAAATCATCTTCACCACCACAAGTATCAAATTTTCTGCCAGTACTACTTAAATTCCTTTGAACTTTGCACTCCACTTTAAAACAACAGCTGAAAGCTTAGAAAGCACCCATGTTACTAAATGTGTTCATGTTATGCTGCACTGAGAGCTTTCCAATTATTGCTCAACTATCAGAAACATCTGAGTATCAGAAATATCAATATCCATATACCTGGCCATACTGCAACCCCACCCAGTAACCAGAAGAGAGCTACAGTCTGAATAACACTAACGGATATAATTTTTTAAGAATATTGTAGCTGACATAACAGACATATTCTACTATTGTTTTACATTAGTCATGTCTACACTGTTGAACAGAAAGTCCAATGCAGACTCCCCAGCACACCACCTGCAAGTATCTCCTCTGTAACACAGACACACCAGACAATGTCTCTCTTTAATTGTGTTTCATAAGTACAATTTAACACCTTGCATTAATTTAACTCTTGTTCAGAATCTAAGCTCTACCCATATTGCAAATCTTTAAACTCCTCACATCGCCCAGGTCTGTATTGGCTCTGATGTATCTTAAAAGCTAAAAAACTCTACATTATTTTTGCAAACATCTTAAGAATATAGCAAATTGATGACTTATGCATAATACACTCCATCACACCTGCTTTTTCCCCAAGTTGCACAGAACCCTCGCAAGCATCTCACAAGGGCAGACCATGCACATTTCAGTCTGCTCTGTGTGAAACTTTTTTGTTTCAACTTGTACTAGCACAATATTTACAAAATATTTTGTAAGCATCTATGGCACTGATTGGACAGGGTGGAGATGGGGGATGAACATACAGCACTGAAAATAAATATGATTCTACTGACTTTGAGATAACTAAGCCTATGACAGCATTTGTGCTCGTTAAATGAAAAACCAGATTTAAAGGTTACAAGTCAGTAGGAGAGCATCAGCACACTGCAGAAGAGTATGGGTCTATGAAAGAATCATTTTGTAGGAGCTAAATATACTTTATGTGCCAATAAGTTTGGAAACGTACAAATTAAACCTGTTTACCCTGGTGATGCTGCTTCACTTGCGTTTTGTTGTTTTGTTTCCCCCTTCACCCCTCCCCCTCCCAGGACTAGTGCTTACAAAAGCAACTTCAAAGCATTATTCCACTGTTTGCACTAAACAAAACACTCCCTAAGCAATCCCCACGACCTTCTTTCTGAGGAGGGGGGAAATAAGACCTGTAACATTGTTTTGGCACTGTCTTTTCATGAACTATTACCTTGATATTGGCAAATCTACTTTACAAGGGTGGGTTGGCTCCGCCCCCCCCGCCCCAAACCAGACATGTCAAACTCTTCATCCCAAGAAAGATGATCAACCTGATGAAAGCACTTTCAGTCAGGTATAGAACTTTAAAAGAATTCAAGTTGGAGACTTAAAAAGCAAGAATTCAAGATTCAGGTAAAATTCATGTGACATTTTCTGCATCAGTAACATGCTATTGTGTATTAAAGTATCTTTATTCTAACAGATAAAGAATTATTAGTTTCATGACTGACTGGAGATTCTACAAAGAAAAACCTTGCAAGAAAATAAAGATTTTGCTACAAAGTAGAAATGGACTGTGGCTCCTGAACAACACCAGAGCACTTTCCACAAATACAGTAAATTCCAGGTCTCACCAGCAGTAAATACTGATTCCATTCAAACCTCAGTCAAGGATTGACTACAGTCATATTTGAACATTTCAACTGTAAAAAGTAGTTCTAACAATTGCAGCATACAAAAATTAGATTAGTAATGGGAGCGGCTGTAACCTTTGAAGTTAAGACATCAGCAATATTTCTTGTATCCAAATTCACTGCCTTGATTAGCACACTTAACTCTCCATACTTAAGTTTCTACACAAGTGAGGCAAGCACAGGTCTGAGTGCCTCAGCCTCTCCTTCCTTCCCTTTTCTTTTTAGCACCTCTCTCACTCCAAGCAGTCTGCTTGTCATGGAAAAACCTGACTTCAAGGCAAGCATATTCCATTTCCTTACCCAGAAGCTCTGCAGCAAGTTGTTACAAGCTCCTCATGAATAACCAAGAAGTGTATAGGAAAAAAAGACGACAGATTTTGAGAAGTTCCAGAACTCATCTTCACCACGGGTTTAAGGGCACAGGAGATAGAACAAGCCTGCAGGTTGATATTTTAGAAGCAGATGCTACAAAGTCACAAGGGAGATCTTTACTGAAGGAAAAAAATGTTTCCCATTTTGGGGAGAGTATATGGAGGGAAGTGAGAGGAGGCTGTTTTTTTTTTTTTTTTATTGGAGAGCAGTTCAGTCACGCTCACATGCAAGAGCTTGTCTGCTGAACGCAGAGGCAATTCCATCATACAAAACCCATAATAAACACAAACCCTAATTTTTCATTTGAGAAGTAAACACAGTAGCATAGCAAGTACTAAACAAAAGCTTTCCCTTTGGAAACAAGGGCTAAGCAATACGACTTGCTAGGATTGTTGTGGAAGGTCAGCTTACAGTACTGCGAACATCAGCAGCAAAAAGCAGATGAGCAAGTTGAAGCCTTCCATTTGAAAGCAATTAGTGCAGTTATACTCCATTTGGCCCAGCCACAACAGCAGGATGATGTTTACAAGCTGAAGCCCCAACTGTTGTGTAAGGGGAAAGAATCGGCTCCACCTGACAATCTTTAGGAAGTCTGCAAAACCACTGAGGGGAGGAGGGGGTATTTTTTGCCATGGTTAACAGACAACGGGCTGTTATCTCCACCTACATGAGTTTGAGTACATAAGTCCACTCCTCCTCCAAACTAAGCAAAGTCAAAACTGGAGGGGTGTGTGTGTTGCGTATGGGGGTGGCAGGGAGAAATCTAGATGTCTAGACTATTAAGACTCATTTCATTGCAAAAGGAACATAAATAAAAACAACAGGTGAGTAAGTTAGAATTAGTCTTGGAGTTAACCTATCAAATTTAACACCCAGGTAGAGACTCACCTCTAGTTAAGGAAAATTACCCAGTAACTAGGTGGAATAAACCTACCAACAACCATCTGCAAACACCTAAACACAGAAGCTTCAAGGAGGAACTCAAAGGGGTACTACATTATTTAGCTACATATTTAGCAGTGTCCAGTGCTCTGTGAAACAGGAGCATGGCATTCTCTCCAAGGTGACCAAACTACTAGATCACAACACATCTCACCAGATGATGTATCCGTAGGAAGACATTCTAATTAAAGTTAGAAGATAGCTTGACTCTGCTGTAATGGCAGAAAGCAACAGGAGTTTCTTGATATGAGAGGACCTTGATACATAATGGTACAGCAAACACTTAAGCTGTGAAGTTCTAGAAGTCATCTGAAATCCTGTATTAGCTTTAGCTAATGCCTGTAGAAACAGTAACGCATTTTCGGGTAGCTCGCAAGAGGCCAAAATACCGTGTTTCTGACTAGAGCTCCTCAAGCAACGAGGACATTAATGTAGTCACCTAAGACCACACACGGACAAAAGAGAAAGCTCCCCGGGGCTCTATCTATACGGGAGAAGGTGAATTGTCAGAAGACAGACCCCACGTGGTTCTCTTATCACCCTAGACAGAAACTCAAAGCAAATCTCACAAGATTCAATCTTGTAAAAAATGATGTCTTGGAGACAAGAGCGTTTGTTCCAAACACCTCAGGTACTGGACCTGACTATTGACGGTGGCGTCTGCCAGTGGCTGTAGGCAGTGCAACCACATACTTGAGTAAATGGGAAGGACATTTATTCACTAACAGTCTTCAGAGTGTCAGAAGCAAGTCCTAGCTTCTTATTTATAAAAACTGCAGGAGATGTAACCAGTCAGTAGTCATGCCAGAACTTCATCTGAAAAAAGCAGATCTAGCTACTCTCAGATCACAAGACATTAAAGGTTCTAGAAAAGCCCATCCCTATTTCAAAGCACTGCCCTTCACCATTACATGGATAGCTGCAATATTAGTCTAGTGGAATAGAAGTAATTCCTGACTCTGCTTTTTATAGCTATCTGCTACTCATCCCCACCCTACTCCACACACCCATCCCCACCCCGATTCCAGCATATACACATCTCTGCTCTACTCAGGAGATTACGTTCCATCTTGGACTTCCCAAGTTTTAAACCACTGTCACTTAAATTTGAAGAAACACCACAGGATTGCCTTTTAAATAAATTATTCTCCTTACACATCCAGAACTAAGCAACAACAAAAAAAGCACCAGTGAAAAATATTAGTTACATAGGTACAAGGGCTTCTTGTGATAATTTGCCTCTCCTGATATTTTTTAGGAAAACCCAAGAAAAACATCAATCAGCTTCCACATTTACCACTTTTGTTAAAATACTTCTATTGTACTGTAAATGTCTTCTTCCTATGTCACCTCTAGGCACCTTTTGTGCACCACAAGTTACAAATCAATTTCTGTCGAGAAATGAAATACATCAGAAGAGACAGATTTTATTTTCTTTAATTATTTTGCCAGCCATCTGAGCAAACATAATGGCCATGGAAAAAAAAAAATCAATTTAATCTTAAGTGAATTATCAGCAGTTACAATTTTATTCTAATGACCAGAATAGCTACATTTTGGGAGATCTTTAAACCAGTTTTCAGAGACCCTCATATAACCCTAAGTTATATAAAATTGTGACTTTGTTGCTCAGTGCAGGTTTGCATTGATAAGGAAGATTTCATACAATTTACATCTAGTAACTTCTCAATTCCCTAATGAGAGACTCCCTTCAATCCAAAGGTAGCTTCAATTCAAATGCAAGCTCAACACAAGTTCTCTCATCAAAAGCTCTGCTTCCCACTCACATCTCACTTCTTGACTACTCGATATTCAGAAGCCAGTAAGAAAGTGCACTCTTACTAGAAAGGGTGGGTAGAGAATTGAGGGGGGGGGGAAAAAAAAGGGAAAAGGACATTCTGTGTTACACCACTGTGATTCTGCAACTGAGCTTAGAAGGAAAAAGTGTGGTTCTCCAGTTACCCCTCTCCCAAGAGACAGGATCAACAGCATCCTCTCAAAAGGGGAATGTTAGAAATCAAAGGTCCAGAGAAAACCAACAAAAAGGAACAAAGAATCAAATTATTTCCATGAGAAGAATAAAAGGGTTGGTCAAAATTCCTCAGCCACAGAGACCAGGGGAGCATGGGATAGAAGTCTACAACACACAAAAGGCCCCGGCAATGGTTAGGAATAGCTCTGTCATTCTCTTCTTGACAAGAGCTAAAGGGCCATAGTCAGAAGCTACAGTCAGAAGAAAGGAAAGGATGGCACTTCATGCAAATTGCCTAGAACAAAGTGTTTTTAAGAGCTTTGTGAGTCCAAAGACAGATTAGCATAAATAATTTGGAAAGACCAATCACAACTAATTCAGGAAGTCCCCAGGTTGAAAACAAAGCTTGGGAGAGTAAAGTTTTCTATATTCTTGCTCTTAGCCTTCCATCAACGTTTTGCTTATGTTCCCTGAACTGTTTTCAGTACAGGTGCAAATATTATGCCTTTCCTTATGGCTGTCATTACAACTAAAGAGTATCAGAGAAAAAATAAAAATTACACCATAGAATCCTGCATGTCTGCCTGATCCATTCAGTTCTAAATTACAGTTTTACTTCAGAACTCTTTGAAATCTGTGACATAAGTAGTCATAAATGAAAAATCTAATCAAGACTGTCCTTTCTGCAATACTGAAAAAAACCCCAAACATTTACCAAATCATATTGCAATACATGCATAGCAAGCCATGTACCTGCTGTAGTAGATGCAACAAATACTATTCAGAAAAAAGAGGCAAGCTGAGGTAGAGCTATTAACTGGAAGAGCTTACTATTTGGAATAAGGGTTTAGAGGGCTTATGAGACTTCCCCTGAGGAAAAGGCAACCCAGACAGTTTTAAGAGTGATTAAGTCAGGTGACACAGAGCAGAACATATTGTCATGCAAGGGAAGATAAGAAAAATGCACTAATATAGAAAGCATTTAGCATTTATTAACTAGTTCAAGATTGACAAGTGTCAAGTGAATTACTAAGCTTACTGATTTTACAGTATTTTTTTCACACAGAAAATGTGACACCTCAGTCACTTGGGAACCAGTCTCTCTAAGAAGGAATAAAACAGCTTTCAAAACATCACCTATATTCTCCAAGGGGAATTAGGGGAAGAACAGAATAGAAGGAGGATGGTTATGTTAGTATGACAGGCACAAAAGTTGTGAAGGCAAGAGCATCTGTGATAATCTGGAAGTATTCAGATACAAGAAATAAGTAGTGTTAGAACTTTAAATTTGAAGAGTTTAAAAAAAAAGGAAAAAAAGATAAAAAGTCTGTTAGTTTCCCTAACTCAACTGAACCATGTTAAATGCAACACTGCTAACCATAAACCCATCTTCAAATATTGTAATCAATTCTTGTACAGGAACTACAGGAAGTAGATCCACTCTTTTCAGAACAAGCCAGATAAATTGCCTAGATTTCCTAGAAATTCTATATGGAGAACTAGAGTGCTCCTAGATAAACAGTAGACGTATCTACTTAGTCCACTAGATCTGCCTCTGCAGCTACAAGCTCATCCCAGGAGAGATTCAGAACTTCAGTCAAAATCAGTATCCTTCAGTGATCCCAGGAAACACGTTTTAGACCAAAAGGAAAAGGGATAGGGAAGCAGGAAGGAAGGCATCACAGGCCTTCTGGAGCCATACCTATAGAGGTAAACCTACATTAGGAAGTTAATTTGAACTCTTTTGCACTGTCCCATAGTGGGAGAAAAAAAAAAAAGAGTCTGTAAACATTTTGGTCAGTACCTACCAGTTAGAAGAGGTCTCTTTAGGTCTTTAACAAGTCATGGGAAAACATTTCCAGAAGCTCACTATCATTCAGCAACTTTGTAAAACTGCATAAAGTAATCTCTTCCCACTATACATGTTCTGACATGCCTCAAATGGCATGTCAGAGTCTGCCTCCATCTAGGAGGCATCTCCAATGATCCTTCTATTTGCTCAACAGAGAACAAGCATCCTATAAAAAAGTTTAGCCATTTAGAAAATAAGCCTTAAAAAGGACAAGTTCTCCAAAAGCCAGCTACTCCATAGTTACCCAAGTACTGTAATGCTCTGTTCATATACAACTACTGTGAAAGAACAAGTGACACTATAAAGAAAGATTATATGCAAAGTAAAATCCCCTTAAACAGTCTTAAACCATCCTGCTTATCACCTAGTTTTATTTCAAATCACTGATCAGAGCCAATGATGACCACAGAACATAGAAGAACCAATGCAACCGACAAATACCTGTTCCCAAAGAAGCATGTCATGCTTCCTACTGTCACAGCTCCCCTCTGCTATAATTTATCTAACACATCTGAACCTTTACAAAATCTGATTTAAAGTTAACTGATCTTTAAATGTCCTGTGATATAGGTGTTAACATCTGATTCACTGATGTTTTCTGGAAAGCAAACTGGGCTAGAACACAGTATCAGCAAGCTCTCCTTCTGCAACTTAGAAGAAATAGGACAGTAAAAAAATGCCAGCCAATTCTCACAACAAAACTATTTTAAACACAACAGCTACCAAACCAATGCTATCTGGTATGCTATACTACCACTATACAAGAATAGCTAAAGTCCTCCTAGTTTTTAATGTAAGAGTAGCCAAAGAAGTGTTATGGTTTGTATTGTGCCTGTCTCACTCAAACAGGAGAGCCCTATACCCTTACTAGGTTTCATTTCTTTTTGAAAGTTAGAGCAGAAGCCAAAGTAAGGAAAACAAAGTAAGCCCCATATGTGCCAATCCTGCAAGAACCTCAAATAATAGTTCTCTCTTCCATTCTCTTCAGGGAGAGACCAAGGTGTTGATTTTAAATTGAGATTAAATCAGAAGCTATATACAATAGAAAACTCTAGCAATTCCAGCATATGTTTCTCTGCTAGTATCAAATTTAGTAGACAAACAGAAGACAGAAATTTACCATTTTAGATGGAGGGTCACAAGATTAAGGTGTAATAGACATTTTGCCTGATCATTACATAAAAGGAAGTAATCTATTTACATATTAAGATACATGACTTCACAGCTATTTAACATACAGTCCAGTTCTCCCCAGCACAGCTGAAGCTAGCACTAGTGATTTCCAGAAATTCTCTGAGTTAATGCAATAGCAAAGAATAGAAGAACATATTGATGAAATTAGACAACAGAGAAGAAAGCTTTTTAGGAGGAGACATGCGCAAGTACAATGCCATGCAGACAGCTGGGTACCATCTTAACATTATTTTATTAGATTTTAGTGGAAGCTTTCAGCCTTGCTACCATCTTTGAACCATTTCAGATGAACTTGATGCTAACCAAGTAACCATGTCCTACTCTTTTCCTGAAGTTTTGGAAGAAGTCCAAGATAAATTAAGTCCATTATACATACACTTTCTTGTTGCATTAATGAAAGTGTAGCTAGATTTTCTCTTTTGAAGTGTATGTAACAACAATGAAGATCCATTAATGGTTGGTGCAAGACTTGGTTTATGCTAATATTTAGAATTCAAAGATTAACTCGTAATTAATACTGCACTTCCCCTCCCCTCCATGCAGCATGAATATTAGTGTCCTCAGGGCACCTCTAGCCATGTATCATTACAATTTCAACTTGAAGTCAAGAGGGAGTTAAACTATGTAATAACATACTTTAATTATTGTTCTAAACACAGAACACCTGCATGCACTCTCCTTTGTATTAGAAATATGCATACTAAGAAGGCAGGCAAAACCAGAAAAAAGTAGATATAACCCTAAGTTCTACGCATGCAAAGTTCTCAGGAATAGAGAACAGTGTTTTAGTTTTAACCCTTTAAAATCATGTTAGCTGTTAATAGCACTGCAGTCTTGCCCTTTGTTTTTAAATAAGCAAATGCTCACAAAACCAGTTCAAGCTAATGAGATTAGATGTCTCATCCTAGGAAGAGGAGAGGCACATACTCAACCTCCATTCCTAAGGGAGCACAGACAGGGTGCTGTTTTTCTAAGTCCTCTTCAACTTTCCCTGTCAGTCCTACTCAACCACCTCAACTCTAGACCCAGATGGGCAGCATAAGTCACATTTGAAAGAGGACACAAGTCAAAGGCTTTGCTGGTTCAGAATGATGGCAACAGCTGTCTGAGCAAGCATCTGTATAGTTCCAAACAAAATGTACCATTTTTCTCCAGTGGTGTTTGCTCTGAGCACTGGTATCATGATGGGCCATAAAGAACACAAATGTCTAGGTTCTACTCCTATGTGAGTTGCAGTATGGTTTTGGTCAACTTGAACTTCACACTGGCACAAGATTGTTATGTATACTACATGTTTCCTTACAGTATCAGAAGCATCATCTGTCCAGAAAAAGGGCATGACACATTTAAGCTGTCCTTTATTTCAGCCTCAAACTTAACATCAGCTTACAGTTTTGAATTACTGCACATGGCAGACAAACAGAAAAACATCAAATTCCAGCCTAAAGAGAGCTGCTCACCTTTACTTACAACCTCCTCAACTGTCTGTATCAGGACACTGCAGACATAACCAAAGCTGTATCTGTATCTTGCTGTCGTCCATAAATTTACAGGAAAAAAATGATCAGACAAGTAAGAGTCACCACTGTAATATATAGTACAGGTTCTTCTGTGTGAATCAACACATGCAAGAAACTTGAATAAAAGGATTGAACAGGGATTCTGCACACAGACAGTTAAATATACATGGGAGCATGCATATTGTGGAAAAAAAAAAGTTTATAAACCTGTATTGTTCTAACAAATGCTTGTCTCATATTCCAGCAACGGGACTGAATATATACTGATCAGCGTTTTGTGGCCATAGTAAAAGTCAATGTTTGCAGCAACCATTATACTGTATTTAATTACTATTAAAAATCAACTGCTTATGTGTGCAAATAAACAGTATATGACAGTGTATGTAGCATACAATTCCAAGCTATCTGAATATATGACAATGAATATTTGATCAACCGCACCATAACAAAGCAGTACCCAAACCTTAGTAACAAATATTATTTTTCAGATTACTATGAACTGGAGGGCATCTATCCCTTTATTATCACAAATTAAACAAAATCTACAATCTGACACACCTGGAAAGCTTGACTGAAATCACTAATATCTACTAATGAATAATTTTCCAGCTTCTTTAGTAGTCCACTTGCCACTGACTGTTCTGCTGTTCTGTCTTCTCCAAAGTCCTTGACAATCTCAAGTTTCACAGAATATCAACTCTCACAAATGCTTCCTAAGGGCTTAGGGACAAACAAATTATCACTGATAGCAAGATGCCACAAGTAAAGACTATCTTTTTCTTGCCAGCTAGAGCTTATTTTATTTACCTTACATTTGCCCTGACCTGGAAGTAAATATGAACAGCTTTAGATGATCTGTTGATGAGAAACAATTTGTTCTTCGATCTAAGCCCTATAACAACTACATTCTGATAGTCCACAAGTTAAGTCCAGGACATGCAATGTTAGCAGATACAAACTTTAGAAATTAACCTCTGAAGAACCACTACCAACAGAAGTGAATACAAGCTATAAACCATACAGCCCCAAAATTACCACAGGTTAAGAGCAAATGTTAAAAGGCACTGCAGCAGCACTAAGTATTTGACAACCAGCATCTGAAAAACGTAGTCTAAACATTTCAGTTTCTCTGCTTCCTTCCCTTCCTGATAAAAGAAAACATTTGTGTGGATGCATCATGGAAACAATACTGTTTTGCAAACTTCTCCAACATACAATACGACAATATTTTGGGTCTATACATACATATATGGTTTAAAAAACAATTTCTGACCAACACAGGAGGTGCTATTATCTCATCGATGTGTACAAAACCCAGTCACTAGTGAGGAATAGCACAGTTTATACTTGCTCTTAATAGCCCACTTTTAGACGTTGCTGATTATGTGTGGACAGTTACAGTAAAAATAAGGAAAATATTATTGTAACACAGTAGAGGATTTGAACTACCAAAGGCACCCCAAAACAATTGTTTTACATGGTGTGTTAAAAAAAGAACTGTCTCCAAAATCTATTAAGCAGCAGCAGAGATTAACAGAGATGAGCTAATAAAATTGTTCTCCATTAACAGGAATAATGGTAAACAGAACCAAAAATCACACCTTAAAGGTCATCTATTTCAGTCTTGATTCAAGTAGATCAATAAAATACTTACATGTTTCTCAACTTACTGCCTAAAAGGACATGCCAGTCAAGCCTTCTAAGTATGAACAAGCTTCTTCATTAGAACTTAACTTCTCTAGCTGGAATCCTGAATATTTCACATCAGAAGCACTGGCTGTGCTTTAAGGTAGGTATTTCAACTTTATACAAACTATAAACAGAATTATATATTCAAGGGACAAAAAAGACTGAAAGAACCCTATTTGATATTACAGGCTAACTGCCAGCTCATACAGTCTATCATTCCAATTTGGACATACAGAACTGCTTCAGAAGGGGTAAAAGGAACCTAAAAGGAGCATTTCTCTCCAACTGCAGGATCCTGCAGCAACATTAATACTGCCTGCTTCCTGAGGCTCCAGAAATATAAAGCTTATTATTTGAATGTTGGGCACTTACAGTTACTTAAGCTGGTATATTCAGAGCACTAGAAAACATAGGAGAGATAAAGACCTTGCAGGCTATTTGGAAATAGAAGAGGCATTGAAAGAACAATTTTAGTGTAATACATAGTAATGTACTGAACAAATCCCACTAGAATACATCCTGCTAGAAAAAAAGGTATATAGAGTCAGGCCTTTCAAGTCCAAAGCAGGATGTAAACAGATTGCAGTTTATGTACTAATACTCCAGTCTTATCTCAGATTAAAAAAAAAAAAAAAAAGAAACTATTTCAGAGAATGAGCACCTGTGCATCTGTCCAAGGGACATATAATTGGTTACTCGAGGACTATTAGGCTGTTTCTTAGCAACCTCTGCAAGCTCTAATCAAGTAAGACTAGGATTGTCATTTAGCCTTGAAACGCCATGCCCCTTCCATCTAACACAGCATTCTAACTACTACTGAGAAACAAACAATCATTTCAAAGTCAGTTAAAAATCTGTACCTACTATGTATTTCAACTGAGAGCTCCTCTTAGCACTTGCTGTCAGAAGATCAAGTCAAACAGACTTTCATGACACATTATCAGCAATTAACCAATTTTTAAAATGTCCTTTTTAAACAAAATAAAAACCACAACTCTAAAAAATGAATTTAGTAATAAAAGTTAATGAAGATAAACCTATAGCCCAAATCTTAAACAACAATATTTTATAGGACTAAAACACTCTCCAAATGTAATTGCAAGAAAAACAGCATCAAAAGCAGCAGCAGACATTTCAGGAAAGCATTTATCTGAGAGCTGGACGATATTCAAATATTTGATGATTTTGAAATCTATCTACTATGCTGCACACACTGAATTTCTAAAATACACACTGAAATCGTAAAATATCTTCCAACAAAACTCTGGCCATCAGGTCAGGAAAAAATGCCCAAGGAATCTGTGCAATTGAAAAACAATCTCTTCAGTCCTAGTCCAACTTCACTGCTCAACTATGTCACTTTCTTTTAGACTGATGTCCTATATACAGTATTTCTCCTTACACAGAAAGGAAAGGCACCAGAAGTCTATGGTTCAATCAGGGATGGATACTCTCTGCCCAGTCAAGAAGACCTACACAAGAACTATCACACCGTTCCCTTCAGCTCTCTCCTTCCCAGCAGGGTCCATACTGTTTCATTCCCCAATCCTGGGGGCAGGGGGAGGGGAAAGTGATCAAGCTAAACTTATACCTCCTGGCTCACATGATAGCTGAAGATGCATCTCAGAAGCCACAAACAATACAGCAGACTACTGCCACTAGTCACCTCTAGCCAAAGACCAATCAATTTTCTACAGCCACTAGCCAGAAGCCAGAGGTTTTTTTTCAGCAAGATACCCATACAAGATCTATCAAGAGTGATAAAGAAAAAAAGAGAATGGTGGAGTTACTATATCAAGGAACTGTAACAACTATCCTTTGGGTAGGCACCTGGCGGTGCATGGAGGATCCAGAAGCAATACCAATATACCCTTATTCCTTACTCCTTGAGGTGGCCCCTCTCCTTCCACATTGCCACTCCCAGGCTTCTTCCAGATCAGAGGACTACTAGCATCTAAAATTGGGGAGTACCAAGGGAAAGTAAATTGATGCTATCAGGAAAAGTAATCCTACCTTTTCTCTCTCTCAAGGAGACTACAACAGCTCTGAACTACAGCAAGCAACGCAAAAAAAGGACCCACGGAGTTGACAAAACATTGGCCTTGTTTTCAGAATAGGAGGGAGGGAAACTTTTAGGCACACAGTAAACCATCTGTAGAAGCTTTAAGAAAGCGTATGATACAATCACAGCAGCTTTATGAAGTTCATAACTTCCAAGGTATGTTCATATCATGTATTTCAGAGACAACACTTAGGCAAAGCAATACCTAAGGAAAAAAAAAAGGAGTCAGACTACACAGAAAGGACAAATTCTACTTATTTCTGACCTATATATAATGACTGGATGGTGTTGCTTGAAAGAGGAGCCAAACAGCCACCAGCCTACAGGGACAGCACAAATGAAAGTAGCAAGTTAAAAGGAAAGTAATCATCATCATTTACTTCACACATCTGTCTCAAGTACAATTCTTCTCATATAAGAAAAAACTTTGTGTTAAACTGATTAATCATCAGTTGCCAAACAGATTAAAACAACACTAAATCATTTTGACATCCAGAAAATGTAACTGTTTTGCATTTATTGTTTCACAGATTTTTTTTGCAGCTTTTGTGCTGACAAACAATGAACTCTAATAGTAACTCAAAGCAAACTGAACTTGCAAAAGTTACAAGCAGTAGCATGAAACACAGAAGGCAGCACCTACAATACAAAGCTTCTCAACATCTACACCAGCAGACTTCCTTGAACTTCACAGGATTGCTCAAACACTGCAACAGTGGGAACAAAGCCCAATCGAGTCAAACATCAAGTCTGATATAAACACATCCAATTATAGTTCTACCCCAACAACCTGTTAAAGATAAATCATATTGTTTAAAGCTATAAGTAGCTTATCTTTCATACACACTTTTTTTTTTTTTACAAAACAGCATCTGAAACATCTTCAAAGAGCCTAAAGACACTGCCACAAAGATTCATCACACTGTGGTGTATTGAATGTGTTGTCTACCTTGCCCTCTTCTTCAGCTCACATCCTATTGTGTAAGAGTAATCCTGACTACTTTAATATCTACTCCATTTTCTGTCAAAGCTTTAATGCCTACACCAGCTGCCTGGCTCAGAGTGCAGCATTTCACCGAACAGGCTGGCTGGAGCACCTTACAGAATAAAGATTCAAATGTTGACAAGAGGTCACAACACTGTCTGGGAGGTAAGGTCATTTGCAAGTTTTGAGTTCAGTCTCAGTGTTTTGAATAAATAAGCAAGTGTTTATTTAAGGAAGCTTTCAAGGAACATAAATAGAAGCGTTCTTTACTATCTGAACATCTGACATTCAAAAACTCCCCAGAACTCTAAAGTCTAAGAGCTTAAACAGTTAGCAAAATATTGTCCTCTAAGGCATACTTATTTCAAAGAAAAGAAATTCTAGATTTAGTGACAACAATGTATGAAAGATTAAGAGTGCAAAGAACATTTCTGCTTAAAGTTAGAAGACAGGTTTTCTATAGTTACATGAAACTTAAGTCTTTGGGCTTTCTATTCTGGGCAAGCTGCAGATAGTTGCTGGCACACGCAGCATACCAATAATAAATCCCTTTCTTCAAACAGAGGTTCTGAAGTGCTCACCATTAAGGCCTTGATTCTTTTTTAGAGGTGACACCTGCAGCTGCTATTGAAATCAACTGGAGTTGTCACTACACAGTACTGCTAGGCAGTCCCTAAACATCACCTTCTTTTAGAAAAGAGTGTAACAAAACCGGCAAGCTACTTTTTGCATTTCTGTAACTTGAAAATAAAGGGGTGTCATTTATATAACATATTCCCTCAACCCTTCATATAAAAAAAAAAGTTTGAAGGCAAATACAGTAGTCGTCAGATGAAAGCATACAATTTCCTGATCTACTTCTCCAAGACTGAGGAAACATGGATCCATGTTCTGGTTCACAGTATATCTGTCCATGAACTGCAAGGCAGGGGAAGGCTTTATGAGGACAAGGACTGCCTGTATTTTGTCAAACTAAGATGCAGTTTTGCTTGCCAGTTTCCACAGCAGTGCTAGAGTCTGACATGCCAACGAGACAGTCAGTAAGCAAGCAGCAAGCTGGGGATAGAGGGGGTAAAGTGGGCAAGTATTAAAAAGTAGTCTTTTACTTAGGCAAAAGAAGACAGTCAGACTGCTGGCAAATAAGACACTAAACATTTACATAGTTAATCAATATATGGCTATCAACCACATTGTTTTTTCAATGCTGCCTTCTTCTGATAAGAAGATGTGCCAGATGTGCGTTACCAGTCATCACTATACCAGGTTAGTTTTACATTTTGCCATAAAGTCTTGCTCTCACTTCTTATTCCGTTCCCTCAGCTCTTACACATACTTTCTTTAAAAATGAAGTTTTAGTGAAGCTAGGAACAACTACCTATAAAGCTTGCTACTTATTATTTCAGGATGGTTCATTTGTGATCTTTTTTATGCAAAAAAATTGTACATACTGTTCCTCAAGTACGGCTTTGAACAAGCACCTTTCCTACTGCTAAATGGTCTAACCTTCTCAATTTAAGCATATCCATCATGATGGGCTGTCATTCAAGCTGACAGGTTGCATGCTTACTCTATCAGAGACCATGGCATAATCTTACCCAGGACATTTTCATTATAAAGCCTCAAGATCATGATCACAGAGTAGGGATAGCTGTGTTGAGACAGAAGGCAGACCAATTGTAGACTACAGGCCAAACAAGAATAGGCAACATTTCCTACAGTCAACCTATCTAGTTCCCTACAGGTACAAAGGATTCCAGATAATGCATTCCAAGGCCTTCCATGGCCTAATCACCTTTGTTTCTCAAGTTAGAAGGATTGAGAGAGCTTGATATAGAATTCTATACTCAAGACAACAGTGCTAAAATACTGTACCAAATAAGTAACAAAAGCTGTAAGGTTGAGTATTCCTGCTCAGGTTCTCAGAGGGGAGGGGTTGTTTTCCAAGAAATTCAACATTTATTGCTACAGCCAGTTATGCTCTCAACAGCTTTATGTATTTGACGGTTCATGCTTCTGTGCATATTTTAGATCAAGACTGAATCCTTACGGGCATCTGGGCAAGACTCACATGCAGACTGCACATAGACAAAAGTCAACACAGAGCCTGGATATTAAATTGATATACTTTCACACATTTTCACCTACCTGAAAGTTAACAGTATCTCACAAGTTTAGAGAGGTGCTACAATCACACTTTAAATAGGAAAAGATCAGTGCTTACAAAAATAGCTCCCCACATTCTAGTAAAGAAATCACTCTTTACCCACATAAATTGTGAGGGCTGCCTGAACCTCCAATACCCCCTGTTCAGATAGGTATACAGAGCCTAGTTAAGCACCAAGGAAAAAGAGCAGTGAAATTGCTTGTTTCTGATATTTATCACCAAGGTCTGCAACACTTAAGTTCATCTGTGGAGCTCTGAGTGTACTGTATTTATGCATACACTGCACTGTCAGTCACACTACAGTCTCAAAAACAGAGGAGCAGAGGGGAGAGAACAATTCATCCTGTAGTACATTTCAACACTCACAACTAGTCAAAACAATTCCTCTGTATGACTAATTAAACTGAAGTAATGGATGACATATCAATATTTGTGGTGCAGGAAAAGCTGTGAATTCCCTGAGGGAAGGAACAGGGTGTAGAGAGAAACCACACATGCACAACTCCATCTCATGTCATCTTGCAAAGAAGTATGAAAAGTAGTTCCATATAACCCATCCAGAAGAACATTTGTAACTTTCAAACATCATCTTCAGAAGCAGCCTTCAGTTATGCCTCAATCTCAAATTCTGCTAATAACTTAATTGTTATTAATATTGCTCTGCAAGATACTTCTGTACCTTCAATGTCTGGACAGCTTTGTGCAAGGAAAACAACACTAAGACTAATAAACCAAAATTGTATAAGTGATCAGAATTGACGCTTCAAAGCTACTTTAATTCTTCCATCTTCTTTGCAATTTTTATTGTATCAGTTGTTTGTTAATCTCAAATGAGTATTAAACTTCAAGTTTTACAGGAGGAGGCAAAGAAAAAAAATGTAAGGTAGGTGGGTGAAGGAGACAGCTGTATTGTTCTAGCTGTTCCTCAGCCTCTCCCACTGCCAAATTTTTGTGGATGATGTATCCCAAGGTAGCAATTTTAAGAACTTTTTGGCGCTATCCCAAGCTCCTCTTGCAAATCAGATATCAGACTAATTATATTTTAAAAGGCAGGAAATAAGAATAAACTGGGTAACTGACACTGCATCAAACAGTGGAAGCCACTGAATTCTAGTACTGCAACTTTACAGAACCACTTGTCCAAATTTTATTGTAAAGCTTGACCACATCAACAAAAAAAAATCAGTACAACAAAACCAAAGCAAAAAATGCTTTTCAATAGACTACTTGCCTTACAGCTACTGCTAGCTAAGGACACTGCAATATCAGACAAAAAAAACCTCCCTCAAGCAATTTACGCAATGTTAGTCTCATTAAGTGAAGGAGTTCTCTTTCAGACAAGGTTCAGTAAGAACTCAAAATACAGGAGTACTGGCTTTCACTAGGGTTGGATTTCTCAGTTTTAAAAATGCAGTCTAGAATGACTGAAATAAGTCCTTTACTTGCTGCCAACACCAAGGCAGATTAGTCTCCTAAGCAAGGACAAAATTCCTGCTTCTCCTCAGTCATTTCTTCAATAAAGGAACACTACTGTCATTTTTTTTCCCCCCATGCAACAGAACAGTAAAATGAAAATACTATCCCCCATATTGTTGGCTCTTGTTTGCAAACTTGAGAGATAATATTATTCAAAAATTTTGGAATTATCCCAGTGAGTTGAAATCTAACCCAGGGACTCCATTTACTTCAAAAAATCCTCACGATAAACAGACGTTACAAGTAAGTCTCTCCTTGCACAGTGAGTACAGCTCATGTACAGTTGCAACAAAGACGCTTGACATTCTGGACTGGTCATTCACAGCTCAAGATGGAGCTACAACACACAGGAGGGACTTCTTTCTATTAGTCCATCACAGACTGCAATACAGGGGCTGCTTTTAAAAGCACAACTACTCTACAACTTATTTTTAGAATTGAGAGTGGGCAGGAAGAGCATTCAGTAAACCTTTCAAAAATCAGCCAGCCACCCACTGAACTGCAGCAACACTGTTTAAATAAATTACAGAGTGTTTTGCTGCAAAAACTGCAATGAAGAGACAGACCAAAGACTTCAGAGTCCTTTTAAAATGCCAGAGGCAATGAAACAAGAAACAGCAGCAGACTGTGAAACACTGCAGTAATTTACCTGCAAGAGGTAGGTCAAACAGGACTTTCTTAGCATTCGATGAGCATAGAACAACAATATCCGGCAGCTGCAAGGAAGGAATGTGCTTATTCCAACAGAGAAGATCCAAAGAAGGCTGGTCTTAGAGACCTGCATTACAAGGCTTATCAAACTCCACTCTTGTTTCAAGTAGCAATACTGGAAACGGGCAAAATAAAAGTGTGAGCTAAGCTTCCTTTACCCCCTCACACAGATAAAGTTTGAGATGCCCAGATTACTGAAACCTCCTAATAATGAGTTTATCATTTCAGCCTCCTACATTAAATGGTAGATAAAGAGAAAAATATCTTAGATACTCCCTTTGATCTTGTAACTGAAGAGCAGAGTTCCAAATACCCTCAATTTTATGATATTGGCTACCTATTAAGAGGAACCTTCCCACATTGAACAGACCAAAGGACCAGGCAAAGCATCACAACTTGGAAATCAGAATGCAAATGTATCCCTACAAATAAATATATTTATTGTACCACTTCTTTAACTACCTAAACTCCAGTAAAACCCCTACCTTCAAACAGAAGCCAGTTCTTAATTTGAGGTACACAAGCTTCAGTTTGGACAGGCCGTGACACCACAGAAAGTTAAGAGATTCATATGGTTCGGTTTCCTTTAGCATGAAATAAAAGCAATCCGTTTTGCCGCTGCTCATTCCTAGTACGAGTTTTCCGGGTAACAAACATCCTGTGAGCTACCTAGCTTGAGAAGCCGGCAAGGGCCATTTCAGCTGTCACGTCACCAGAAGCGGGGCAATATGCAGGAGCTATGGCTTCCCATACTCATCTTCCCTCCTGAGCTAGAGCATTGCACCATCCTCATTCCTCAGCGCCTCTCAACTTGCCAGCTCCCATCCCGTGGCCCACTTGGAAGGGTCGAGAGCAACAGCTGTGAAACTCCCTGCAGGATCCTACCTGCCTGCAGCCGGGCAGGAAGCCCGTCCTTCCTCCTCCCGCACACCATTCCCCAGCCCGCCCCAGCACGGGCCCAGCGTCGCATCCAGCACACTCGGAAAGGAGAAGCCAGTACCCCCGCCCGACGAGGACGCGAATGGCCATCGGCCATCAGCCTCTGTCGGTGTACTCCTTCAGCCAAGCGGTGCATGGGCAGGTGGGAGATGAGGTGGCAGATTAGAAAGAGTGAGCCACTGAAAACCCCCGAGACCCTAAGGGAAGGGAAGGGCAGGGCAGGGCGGGAACGGGGCAGTGCCAAGGTCTCGTACACACATGCCCACATCTCCCGTCGCCTCAGAGCCAAGGCATGGATCCGGTTTCTCACAGGATCAGGACATGACTATGCTTCATAAGCTCTCTGTCGATTCGCGCGCCCATGGAAAAGTTACTCCGGCCACCCTCCGCCCAGCCCCGCGCAGGTAGGAGGGCTGGCTGCGCTCCGGCCGCGGGCGGTCCTGGTCCTCACGCCCGCCTGCGGCGCCGGCA
>VWZI01009198.1:76715-102743 GCA_013396835.1 Psilopogon haemacephalus
GGCAGCACGCCGCTCGACAGCGCCCCCTACTGGGGACAACCCCGCGCTGCGCGGAGCAGCCGAGACTTGGCAGCCCCGGGTGCGTCGCTGCCGTCGGGCTTCGCCTTTCGGGTGCGTTTTGTCTTCAATTACTTCCATTATTTTAATTTTCTTAACCCACAAGCCGCACCTACAACTCGTGCGGGAACCCGTCACACCATTAGTCCGCTGCCAGACACCATTCCGTAGCCTATCCCCGGCGCCGGCACTCCCGGGACCGACCCCCGCCAGCACGCCCCCGCCGCCGGCAACCCTTTGCAATGTTGTCGCCGTTCCCGCGGCCCTACGCGGGGCAATGTCCGACTACATCCGCCCCACACCTTTCTCCGCTGGTCGTAGCCCACAGCCTCGGGAGGCGTCGGGCGCCGCCCGGGCAGAACACCGGCGGCTCGCCTACCCTTCTAACGGGGGAGCGGGCAGCCGCTGCCGAACTAGCGCGGGTTCGGGGGTGGGAAGGCGAATACAAAAAGGACGATAACAACAACGTGATCATCAACCTACCGGCCACGCAAACTGAAAAGGTATAACAATCCTGCCCGTCTCGGGAGTTCTGCCTTGATGGGAGTATTTGTTGCTGTTCAAATAGAAAATATTTCCACCGAGAACGGGGGTAGATCCGAAACCGTAGTTGCAGGGTCCGACCGGAGTGATCTTGGCCTGATATTCCTTGAGGCAGACTTTCACGTAAGTGTCGCACTCGTCCCGGGTACAGTCCAGGTTCTGGGGGCTTTTCATGCCATCGCAACATTCCCCATTGAACAACTCGCCGTTTACATTCCGCACCGAGTTAAGCTGCAGCTCGAAATAGCCCGTGGACCGGGACACCTAAAAATAAAAATCAAAGGGGAGACAGCTTCATTACTACCGCGGGCGACGGCAGCGCGGGCAGTGCAGGGCTGTGGCCAGGCGCTCATCGCCTCCCCGCCTCCAACTTTCGCCGGCTGAGGGCTTAAACCCTGCCACGGCAGCACACGTACATATATAAATGTGATATATATATATATGTATAGGGGACAACGCGCGTAGTGGGACCGGGGCGGAAAGAAGGGAGGGAAGGAGAGAGGAAAAGAGAGAAGCGTAGCCCGCAGCCGGGAGCGGAGTCCCCCGCGCTCCCCTACCTGCACGCAGGAGGCGAGGAGCAGCGCCAGGCCGAGCGCGGTGGCNAAGTAGGTGCCGGAGTGACAGCTTCATTACCCATTCGCCGCCGCTGCCGCTGCCTTCATATTAATGAGGGGGACGGCCCAGCCCCGCGGCCGGCGGGTGGGGCCAGCGCCGCTCCCGCCGAGGCTCTTAAAGGGCGGCGGGCAGCACCAAGAGCCCGCGTCCGGCCTTGCCTTGCCTGGCTCTGCCCTGTTCCTTCGATAGCGGGAGGGTATCTGCCAGCCGAGCGGGGTACCTACGCTCCCCACAGCCTCAGAGTGTACTCAAGGTGTGTGCACCCACCCTTAGCATGTAAGTGGATGGGGGTGCATGTACCTGCAATGTTGACGGAGTGACTGTGTGCACCCAGAACTGTGGAGAAGTGCGTGGGGTGGGTGCAGTCCTGGCCTTGTAGGGACTTATGGAGTACTTGCATCCACACTCGCACAAGACTGCACAGGGTTGTATGCACCTACAGGCATAGGAGAGCACATGTGCTGCAAGCACATGCAGGCAAGAAGTGATGCTGGGCATGAACACCCTAGCAATGGAGAAATATGCATGTTTCATAAACCCACAGCTGTGCAAGAATGCACAAGGTAGGATTACCTGCAGCTGTGGAAGAGTAGGATGCATTCACAGTTATGGAGGATTGTGCTGGTCGAGAGTGCCCACTGCCGCGGAGGATTACATTGTGTGCAAATGTAGCTGTGGAAAAAAACACTGTGTAGGATCATCTGTGGTGGTGGAAGAGTATGCATGATGTATGCACCCACCGCTGCGGAGGATTGTAGTATGGGTTGGATACACCCATGGCTGCAGAGGAAAGCAGAGGGTGGGAGCACCCACAGCCCCAGAGGGCTGTGGGGCTGCATGCACCCACAGCTGTGAAGGAGGAACACACATGATGTGTGCACCCGTGGCTGTGGAGCAGTGCACAGGATGCATGCACATACAGTCATGTAGAAGCACAGAGTGCAGACGCCCGCAGTCACAGGACTGCATATAGAGTGCTCTCAGTGACACGTGTGGTACACACAGCAGATGGCCAAGTGGTGGGATCATGTCCTTCTCCAATGGTGGCTCAAGCAACTATGAGAGTAACTGAGCAGAGATTCCTCCTTTAGTTTAAGCACCCTGTGATTCTGATCCCTGCTGACAACTATGAAAGCTATACATCCAGACAACTGCATGCTATGGATATTCTATCAAAGCCTAGATCTGCATTTTGGACCTAAGTTTTCTTGTCTGTCTCCCTCCCCCCTCTCCCCATTTAACTCTCTAGTACTGATCATCCACCAGAGTAGACAATTGGAGAACAAACAGCTCAGAAATCAACGGGCTGTCATGTTCCCCTGTGCGGAAAACGTTTTAGAGAACCTCCCCCAGCCTTTTCAGCGTCTCGGCTGCCTCCCGTTCCTCTAGCAGCCAGCCGGCACGCTGCTCTTCTGCTATTCATGGCCAGCCTGCAGCTGCAGCTACTCTCCTAGGCTGACACAGCAGCAGCTGCTATATGTGTGCCAGCTGGCTAGCCGCTCTCCAAAATCCTCTTGTCCGCCCTGCTCCCCTTGCTTTCCTGCTTTACCACCTACAGACCTGCTTCTCCTTCCCCACCCACGTCTCCCACTTGCCACAGTCTGCTCCGGTTTCCTATCTACTCACTGTCCTGAGCCTACCCCTCTGCTGTCCTGGTTCACCTTAGTTGCTCTCCAGGAAGCATCCCTCTGCTTTCCCTCTCATCCCTCCTGAGCTCAAACATGAGCTCTCTGAAGTGGAGCAGTGAATATTGCTTTTAATTATTTTATGTCCTCCCTTTGAAACTGCCTCCCAACATAACTGCCTTTAAGCTTTTTTTTTTTTTTTTTTTAAGATAACCTCTGGTGTAACCACCTTTAGAAGAGAGCAAAGTGAAAGCAGAGGGAGCTGAAAGGGGGGCAGGACTTGAGGTGTTGTTTCAAAGTTGCTGCATTTCGCTAATCAGAAACTCTGATTAGGGCCTGTACCCCTGCCCAGATGTGTTTCTTGTTGGCTTCCAAATGTACAGGCAAGCGCTCTTTAATTTTTAATTACTTTTCTGGTGAATGAAGAGAATTAGTTTCTTAGCTGAGCTTTCTGCCTAACAATTATTTTGCAGTGCATGGCATCCCAAGTATTTCGCAAGACCGGTATTTTGTTTGCAGGTATCATCATAAACAAACATAAAACCTCATAATCTGCCTTCCGCATTATGCAGTCAATATACCTCTGGAGGAAGACATGCATTTTTATCACCAAGCTAAGCAAAGGTAATACAGAAGAAAGATGATCCAGTATTTGCAGCATATGCTCAGTCTCTACAGAGCCAAGCTCGGTTACCTGCTGCATCACAGAATTTCTTTGTTTCTTTCTTGGGCACACCGCATGCTCTTTTTGTGCTTTGGTTTTGCCTTTTAAAATATTCTACTGAACTCCAAAATTCTGGTGCCATTTTAAAATTACTTTTCTCACTGTAACCTGACTTCACTGGATCAGAGAGCTATTTCTAGGCATTCGCTCTGCTTAGGGAAATTTTCATTTTATTCTTCTTGGTGTTACAGCCCCACTTTCAGCCAAACTCTGTTCTCTCACTGTGGTCGTTATTTCTCAAGTGCCCTGGACTTTCATTCTACACTTCTTCAGGTACAGAAAGTTGTTTCATTAGTTAGGCATAGATAGGGACCATTTTCAGGAAACAGCAGAAATATTTCTTAACACAGAAGGTTTGAGCTTCTACAAAAGCCTGGGAGTCAAATCTAGAGGTGAATGCTGACCAAGGCTAAGAAGAGCCATTCCTTGTATCTTGGACAACCGGCATCAGACATGTCCCTACAGGACCAGCCTGAAGGGTCCAGCCTCTACCACAGTTCCTGCTTTCCTATGGGGGCTGCCTCCTGGTAGTATTTGGGATGAGACAGAGTAAAATAAGATTAAAGGCAAAAGGTTCTGCACATCCATTGTAGTTCCTAGATCATTTCCAGCAGGCCACCAAATTCTTCTGCATCCAAAGATGCAGAAGCAGTATTTGTCCCTCTATTGTTCTACTATTTCCCAAGCTCTGCACTCCTGTTGCAGAACAGCTTGTAGGACTGGGCTTCCCCTGCTCTGAGGGAATATGCTGGCTCCATAACTCATTTCCAATCAGCTGCACTGTCCAAGGACTGCTCGAGGCCCCAGCTGCCAAGTGTAAAGTGTCTCCTCTTACACCCACACCTGCAGCCTAGCCTGTTGTCACCCAACCCACTGCCTTTCCCAGCCATCCTGCATCTGGCTGTACCCTGTGCCAGCAGCCATCCTTTCTTCAGTGTGTGAGGCCAGGACCTTTCCTTCCCCACTGCATGGTCTTCCTCCTCTCATCTTCCCATTGGGTTCCTATGCCTTTACGTTGAGTCGTGTCCGTCTGTGCAGTCCTGTGCAGGCAGGCATCTCTCTGCTGCTCAGGCAAAGTTGGTATCAATTTTCCTATGCTGAGCACAAGCTTTGAGGTGCTCTTCTTTCATTCTCTGTCTGCCAAAACAAGAGATGTCAAGATCCAGATTAAAATATAAATACAAATACCTTTTCATTGCTGCTGTCTCAAGTCCTCCATCTGCTGCCCTTCTCCTTTCTCCAGAAAGCCCTTCTGAAGGTAGAAAGTGGAAATCTGGGGCTGTGTATGAAAGAAGGGTGGGAATAGGGCTGAGAAAACTCATGCTTGACTTTAACTGGGTTTTGATGCTGCAGTCAGCAGTTACTCATCTTGCACAAGGGACACAACTGGAGAACATTTGTCCCCAAGGCAGGGGAGGGATGTGCTCATGGCCAGTCTCAGGCAGGGTGGAGTGCATCCCACACCACCTCGTTCCCAGCCCTCTGGGCCAGGATTTTTACTTTAGTGTTCTGTCTGTGCACTAGTGCTAAGTTAGGCCGATATGCAAATCCTTTACAAGTATGCTCATTGCATCAAATATCCCTGAAGGCTCATAGCAGTTAGGAATGGGCAGGGTTTACCCATTTGCCTTAGAGATGGCAGAGGATTAGGCATGTCATTTGTTACATATCCACATCCATATCCATTCACATGCTATCTCACTTACTCAGGCCAAAATGTGTCTGCTTGGGAAAATTAAAGACAAGATCACTTTGGATGTTGTCCATCTGAAACTTGGCAGAGTAGGAGTTAATCCTCCTTTTCTGGCCAGAAAGGCTACAGCTGCCTGTCCTGAGAGCAAGGCATTGCAGGACAGAACCAGCTGTGAAGAATTAGTTTCCCTCCTTCTTTCTTCATGAGATGCCTTGTGGACTAGGGCTAACAATAGGAATGGAGAAGACTGCTCAGGAAGACAGCTAGAGGATAACTAGAGAAGAACTTTTCTTTCTCTCTTTTTTCTGGAACTTGGCTGGAGCAAGGTATTTTGAGCTTTCCTGTGGACTTGGCAGGTTAAAGGTAGTCTTCTCCCTTGACTTTGACTGAAGAGTCCTGTTAGATTTGTATGGCTCATGTAATGTCTTTAACAAGTGTGTACTTGCATGTGCATGTTCTCCATGGAGGCAAAGCGGACCTGAACTGCAAAGATGTTGCTTTAAGCTATCTTGCAGTATAAGGCCTGGGAGTGGTTTCTCTTAGTTAGGACCAAGCTGCTAGTATGGCCCAAGAGAAGATGAAGTGGAAAAAGCATAAGGTAGTGCTTATTTATCTTCCTTCCCGACTACTAATAGGGAAGTAAAATTGTGCTTGATGGAAGCTGTGCCAGGAAAGGAGCTGAGATCTTGGCACCGCCCTTTCCTGTTTCAGTGGTTGCCCAGCTCTGAGCTGGCGCTGGTCTCTGTGGGCTCCAGAGCAGAAAGAAGGTGGTTTCCTATCGTTTCAACTTCACTGCCTGGCATGCTTTCTGACTGTGGGGCCTGGTCTGCTGCCAGCAGAAGCATATGTTCAGTCTGGCCCAAGAAGTCAACTGGTCTCAGTTTGTACAGCTTGGTACTAAAGACCGGCAATATTAATAAAACAAGGGGGGTCTACTGAACACAGGCTTCAAGAGTTCCTCCCAACTGATCACCTCCCACGTTTCAAAGCCCTGCATAAAATGTTCACACTTGAGGTGATGGTGGGGGTGTTAACTGTTCACTTGGGAAAAAGAAATTGTAGAAAACCTGCTCTGGTAATCTGACTTCTGAGATTCAATCCACTCACTTAATAGTGAGGTTCTTGCTCTCCTATTGGCTTCTGTGTGTGTTTTCAGAAAACAGCCCATCTCAGAAGTCTTCTCAAAACTGTCTGAACCATCCTATATCCACTATCCATAGGTGGCCTTTGCTCTTAAGGTTCATTGCAGTCATCTTCCAAGAAACCTCTACCTATGACTTTCCTGGTATGCGAATCACAAAAAGTAAGGTCAGAAGGAATATCTAGAGATGACCTAGTTTATCCCACTCTACAAAGAAGGACAAACAGTGCCAGCTTCTTGCATAACAGATGGGTATCTGACCTCTTAAAAACATCTCCAGACAGAAATCTAACTGTGATAACCTGTTCTAGTGGTTAAGTCTCATTCTGCTATATTGATGTGCTTTGATCCCACTTCTTGACCTATTTGCAACAGCAAATAGGTGAAGAACAACATATTCCCTTCCTCTCTGTTGCTACCCTTGGTGTATTTGAAGACTATAGTTGTGCCTTCCTCTAACATCTCTTCTATGGCCTTGATGATTCAATCATTCTTGTGGTCCTCCTGTAGTCTCTCTGCCCTTGTCTCTCAATTTTCTTAAAATCCAATACCCCAAACTGGACACAGAGTTCTAGTGAGATCTCAGCAGCCTTAGATCAGGTGGGAGGAATCAATTACTCACCAGGCGGAAGTTACTGCTAGCTATGCACACAGGCATGACACTTGCTTTGCTTGGTTTTCTTTTCTTTCTTGCACCAGCATGCTGTTGTTGCTTTAAGTCTGGGTTTCCCTCCACTGAGCAGCTTTTTACCCTTGGAGCTTTAGATTGTGTTTTTTTACTTATAAGAATGTCATGCTAGTGTCGAAATCCCTAATAAAGAATAGTTTTGTGTCATCTACTAGTTTTTGCAGAGCCTACTGCCCTAATGATAGGAGAAATATCTGGGTGATTTAACAAATTTGCGTTAGCCATTACTCACTTCCTTCTTGTTTTCCAGATGTTTATAGAACCTGATTTTTATTTGTTCCAGTTATCTTCTGGAACTCAAATTGAGTTGCCTCATGCTTCATCTCCAGCTCCTGTATTTTCTAAATGGTGTTAAGTCTCCTCTCTCTAGTCTTCTGACACCTTGCTGGTTCTCTGTTGCATCCCAGAGAGCTGCTAACAGCCGTGTGGTTGCTTCAATAAGCATTCTAAGCACAGAATATTTAATCCAGCTAAGTATTCTTTAGTAATTCTTTCTTCTTTCTAGTCTGAGATCTCTCTGTGTCATCTGTGGCACTAATTGTGTTAACCGTTTAGGCAACTGGTCTTTTCACTGAAAGCTGAAGTGCAAAATGCCAGTACTTCCCATTGCCTTCACATCGTGCATTGCTATCTTTCCTTCCTCATCGTGTAGTATGGTCTTCACGTTCTTGCTAATGTATTTTGTTTTCTTTCTGTGCTGTTGATGCCGTTGTTTGTATTTCTTTTTATATCTTGACTTTTCTGGTTTGATCCCTACATCTTCGGCTTTTGCATTTACATTCATATGCAAGTGAATCTCTTTTCCATCTGAATGCACTCTTTCTTAATTACAGGTCAATGAAGTGATGGTGATTTAAGCAAATCATCCATCTCCTACAGCAGTTGCTTTCCCTTCTCTGCTGGGATTGTTTGAATTAGTGTCCTTACCATTGTTCCTTTAAGGTGCTGCCAGCTTTTCTGAGGCTTGTTTCTCATGATTATCAGTTCTATGAGGTTTTTGAAATATGGTTTCTGGAAGTCCATTGTATTTATTTTGCTGCTCTCTTTCCTTCCTCTGAACTCTGTTGTTTTGTGGTCATTCTCACCCAGGCTGCCTTCCTCTTGCATGTTATAAGCAGTTCCTTCTCTTTGGTTAGGGTCAAATTCAATTCTCATTTTTATTACATATCAAGGTTAAGTCTCTTGTTACTTATTCCCTATGCTGTTTGCATTATTTCATCAGCTGATCCATTAGCCTCTTCAGCATCCTTCTAATGATTTTCTTATGAGTAATGGTGTTTCTCCTAGTTCACACACCTCTGCACAAGTACTTAATGCTTGTATTTACCAGTTCACTTTTAAAACCAGTCCTTGAAGATCCTACCTGCATTAATTTGTCAGGTCAGTACACAGAGGTGCTCTCCCTGCTTTGAGAGTTGAATATTAGCGCTCATCACCGTTTGTTTTTCTTGACTCATTTGTTCAGGTTCAAGCAAATCGGAAACTTCTTGGTGATATCACCTATACAATCATGCATTCCTTTTCAGGAAAAGGTTTAAGTAGTCAATGCTGCTTATGACCAAAATAGCTAGCGCATTATTCATGCAAGGAATTTTCCCTACTTCCTTTCCTCCTTTCATAAAATTCTATGAAAACCCACTCTGCATATGTTGGTTTTAGCCAATTGCCAACATGACAGATCTCTAATTCCCATGGAAAATTCAGAATCACAGAATCATTAAGGCTGGAAAAGACCTCTGAGGTCATCAAGTCCACTCTATGACCTAACACCGTGACATCAGCTAAACCATGCCACCAAGTGCCACATCCATACTTCTCTTAAAGACCTCCAGGGATGGTGACTCCACCACCTCCCTGGCAGTCCATTCCAGTGCCTAATCACCCTTTCTGTCAGGAAGTGTTTCCAAATAGATAACCTAAACCTCCCCTAGTGCAGCTTCAGACCATGCCCTCTTGTCCTGTTACTAGTTATCTGGGAGAAGAGCCTGGCCCTCACCTGACTACAACTTCCTTTTAATTAGTTGTAGAGAGTGATAAGGTCCCCTCTAAATCTCCTGTTATCTAGGCTGAACAACCCCAGCTCCCTCAGCCTTTCCTCATATGACATTCCTTCCAGCCCCCTCACCAGTCACATTGCTCTCCTCTGGAGCTGCTCCAGCACCTCACTATCCCTTCTGATGTGAGTGGCCCAGAACTGCAAACATCACTCAAAGTGAGGCCTCACCAGTGTCGAGTACAGGAGCAGAATTACATCCCTAGTCCTGCTGGCCACACTATTCCTGATACAGGCTAAGATGACATTGGCTTTCTGTGCCACCTGGGCACACTGCTGGCTCATGTTCAGCTGGCTGTCAAATAGCACTTCCATGGCTCTCTGAGCCAGGCTGGTCTCCAGCCACTCATCCCCCCAGTCTGTAGTGGTGCATGCATGGGGATTCATACAGATATTATCCAAAACACAAAAGTTCATTTAGTTGAAACCCAATCTAGATTCAGACTAAGCCACTAATATCTTGGATAATCTTCTGCAGAGGATGGAGGCCTGACATTTCTCTCCCATGTTCAAACCATTTGGCAGAGCAGGAGCTGTTGTTGACCAGGAAGCACTGTTGTCTTGCCAAGAGGAGGTGGCAGAGTTCAGGAAAATGGAATAAAATATCCACAACTGTGGAAGGGACATATTCAATGAATAGGAAGGAAAACAGACACATATCTATGCAACGAACTGAAAGGTGTAGAAGATAGAGAGGTATCAGATGCATGTACACAGATTAAATTATAGAATCATAGAATAGTTTGAGTTGGAAGGCACCTTTAGACATCATTGAGTCCAACTCCTCTGTAGTGAGCAGGGACATCTTTAAACAGATCAGGTTTTTCAGAGCCCTGTCCAACCTGAATTTGAATATTTGGAGGAACGGGACATCTATCACCTCTCTGGGCAATCTGCTTCAGTGTTTCGTTTCACCACCATCATGGAAAAGAATTTCTTCCTTATACCTAGTCTTAATCTACCTTCCTGTAGTTTACAACCACTACCTCTTGTCCTATTGCAACAGGCCTTGCTAAAAATCTGTCCCCATGCATGGGGCATTTCTCTTAATACATTCCTTTCACAACATTAGCCACATGGTTTGCCTTGACCAGCTCATGGCTCGTTGAACTAAATATAAGCTGGATAGTATGGTAGGTGACAGAAGAAAAAAAACTTGAGGTGTTTAAAGCTGTGATTCCATCCTTTATTTGAAAAGATGCTATTCATCATTAGTGGAGTAGAGTTATGCATTTCCCACTGACACTAGGCTCTCATGCAGCAGCAGCAGCAGCAGCATCCTCTGCTGATACTGCTTACTAATTCTGGTCACTTGAAGATCCTACCCAACACTGAAGGAAAAATAATTGCTTTTTGTTAGGATCCTCTGTCACAAAGACCACTGTAATATAATGTGTTTAAAAGTAAATCAGTCAGACCTATGGAAATGCAATGATGTAAAAATTAATTTAAAAAACCAAAAGCAACAACAGAAACCACAGCAAAACCCTCCACAAACAAAATCTCCACACCAAAATCCACCCACTCAAAAAAAAAGCCCAACACCAAAAAAACAACCTAACTATTGTATTTCTATAGATTTTTTTTTTTTTCACTGGCTGATGAGTAAGTTTATATCTTACACATGTTCATGCAGTATTATCTCTTGTTGACACCTCTACTCATTTTGGTAAAATTGTATTCCTTTAAAAATTAACAGCTCTAGGCTTCTGTATAGCTGAGGTTGTCAGAGAAGTGATCATCCATATCACTGCATCAGAGCTCTTGAACCAAAACACTTTCATCCTGTTTCCCTTAACACTTGGATCTCAGTCAATCTTTGACCCTTTATATTCAGCCAGTGCCTTCCAGCACTTTCTACAGAAAGCTATGTGCAGGAGCAGACCTCTAGCTTGCAGAAGACAGCTCAATTCATTTTAGATAATTGACTCAGAGCCAGGACAACACCATTCATTGTGCTGGATCAGAGTCACATTCACAATTAATCTGTTTATGCCCTGATTAACCATTCAAATAAAAATTTTATCACTCCTAGTTAAAAGCAGACATAAATGAGAGCTTCCGCTTCTGAACAAGAGATGTTGCTCCAAAACAGAATTCCTTCTTCCTGAAGCCAGGCAAAAGAACCAAGAAGGGTGACAGATGATTCATCTACCAGCACTCTCCATCAAAAACTGAAGCTAAAACAAGATTACTAAGAAGAAGAGTGCTATTAAAGGAGGAAGCTGCTGCTGTAATTTTGTTAAGGAACATGAGATTATTTAAAAGCCTTTTTAAAAGTGTGTTTGTTCCGGGAGAGGAGGGGTGAGGAAGGATTTTAGAGGAAGGGAGAAAGTGGGGAGATTATTAGTCTTTCTTGGCTATAAAGATTCATGCTGCTTGCTTTGCCCTAGCCAGCGAGGGTGGTAATTTCAGAAGCTGTTGCAAGTCATTACTTCAGCCCTAATGAATAGGACGTAACCTGCACCTTCACTTTGCAGAGGCTGAAAGCACAGAGGAAAAAAGAAGTTGTGGGGTGGAGATGGTTTGGTGCATTACACTGCACATAATTGAAGGTTAAGATTTTTTTCACAGTCTGTGCTTTTGTTCCTGGCTGTGACTATCCCTAGCGTGCTCAGACGGCAGCAGTCTCACATTTTTCAGGATTTCTTTATAAACTCTCAAAGCCACGAACGAGCAAGTCCCAAGGCATGTGTCTCCCCTCACTCACGGCCAGCCCCCTTTGCACCTGCTCAGCAGACGCAGCAGTGGTGAAGCAGGTAGTGAGAGGCTGCCGCCGCTTGCGCCAGGCTCCGCCGCCTCTTGCTCACGGTGAATTACACAGCAAGCACACGCTTGTGCAGTGACTCCGCAGGCAGCGGAGCAGGGATCTAGGGGGCAGAATCCCAGAGCTGGTGGGAATAGGGACTCGAGAGAGTCTGCCTGAAGAGGTCTGTTACTGGCTGCTGACTGCTGGGGACTGCTGCCGGGTTTACTCTTCTCGCAGCGTGCCAGGTCCCTGCGGAGCCAGGCCAGCACAGCTGTCCCTGGGATCGTGAGCAAGGCTTTGCCTGGAAAGTCAGAGATTCCATTCTGCTTCTGAAAGTGACTTCTTCACGTGCCAGCTGGGTGTATTGGAGATGTTCTTGAGAGAGATGAAAAGAGGAATTGCAGGCACAGATCATTGGTCAGGAGCTATGCAAAGCTGCTTCAAATGTAGCTCTGCGTAGTAAAAGCTAAGGGGCCAAAGGGATCCATTAAGCCAGACTTTTCAGTTGTATAAAAAGCATTTTGTGTACAGTGTCAACTCACAGCCGGAGCTGTGCATTTTGATCAGATTTTCAAGGTCAGATGGAAACTTGGTGGTGATCCTGTCTGACCTCAACCGGTTTCCATTTGCTGTTCTAGAAGAGAGGCTCTGCAGCAGGGTTCCCCATGTTCAGTTCAGAGAAGGGCCACTTGCTGGACAGAGTTTGGCCTGGGGGCTGCCTAACAAAATGTTTAGTGGAAAACCCCCACTGAGCAGCAGAGAAACTGCTCCAGGACCTGGCCCAAGTTGTGTCTGTGCATTTCTCCAGCAAAAAGGAGAAGAATGCTCTGGAATGGAGTTGATGCCTATTTGTTAATAGTGTGTTGAAGTTGCTCTGCTGTCATAAATTAATGGTATGTTTTAAAAGCAGAGTTCTGCTAAGCAGAATATTATGAAGCTTTGGCTTTGTAATGTGGCAGGATGGAGGGTTTGAGGGAACTGCCACAGCTTTGGACTTCAAAAAAAGAAACGTTCCATGAACAAGCTTGGAAGTTGAGACAGGTTCCAATAATGAACAATTTTGAATAAAAAGATGAAATTCATGCTGAGAGAAAAAAAAAAAAAGCTATAATGGAAATGGTGTTTCGCTTAAAAATAGTTCTGCTAAACACATGAAGAAATCTCACAGTTTATTGTACTCTAGGATCCCTCCCCTCAAGCAGGTTCACTCAGTGAAGTTCTGGAAGAGCCAAATATGAGTTTGTATTTTTAAAATGTGCATCTAGGATTTGGTAGCCTCTGGGTTTGGGCTTAGCCTTCGACGTGTATGTGTAGCCAAAGATTATGTTGCACACAAGCCACTGTGTGTGCGTGCAAGGAGACAGGGAATCAGACCTGCTGTTACTTTACTGTTCAAATTGACCTCTGTCTGGAGAGAGACCCCCAGCTCCTGTGTCGGACCCTCTTAATGGCTGGCATAGCCTTCCCTCACTGCCATGCTGTATGGTATCTCCCTTTGCAGGCCAGCAACACGCCTGGGGCCTCTGAAACCCTGGATCCATCCAGTGTGGACCAAAACACAGAGCTGGCTGCATGCCCAAATGCAGGGTTTTGTGGGTGTATTGTGTCCTTGCATACATTTCCAGGCAAAACATATTACACCTAGCTTTGGATGCCAAACTTTTCCAATTATGAGAGAACAGCAATTCACCAAGGAGTAAGTATTCCTTCAATTTCCTTTGCTTGGAAATGATACCGGGAATCTGTTCTGAATGGAGGCAGATGAAAATGCTACATGTTAATGCATATTCTGAGTTAGCTGTCTTTGTTAAATTAGAATGAATGCTGCTCATTTCCCATCTGGTCCTCTCTGACATTACTTCCAGAATATATTCACAGCTCTTATTTGTACAGTAGAAATGGCTGGCTGTAGTACCAACTTTACCTTTTATAGGCTGCTAAAATGTTGGTGCCAGATCGCAAAATAACATTCTACTTCTAGGAAGCATCTGTGGACATTACTTTCTCCGACAGCTTTCTTTTTTCCCCCCTTATTTTCTTTAAATGTAACCATATATGTGAAGTGAGTTTGTTGTCAAACCAAGTGAAAGTTGACGGTTTGACAGCCCTGGAGCCTGCAGTCTTCCTCGCTCAGCAAGGATGCAGCAGGCAGATCAAGCAATGTGCTATCAGCCTTCTCATCTCTTCTGCACAGCCTTCCCTGAGGGCTGAAAGAGCAGATATTTCTCCATCTGCAGCTGCTTGTCGGTGCCTTTGCTGGCTGCTCTGCTGAGGGATTTTGTGCTCTGCATCCCTGCAAGCTCTGGGTTGCCCTGAAAAATACTAATGTGACAGAAACCGAACAGCCCTCAGCCAGTGCTGAATCGAGTGCTGCTGACCTGAGCTGGTTTTCTGATTACTCCTAAATCTTCCCATCTGGGAGTGTTTGTTTCTGGCAGTTTCCTTAGCAGGCTCCCTATTCCAGCAACCTCCGCCCCTGCCCTCCATAGCTTTTTCAGTCCTACCTTGGTAAACAGTGTTGTGATCTGAAACGCCCACGTTTGTCTGCCTGGAGTGACCAAGGGCTGCAGCGCCACACTGGGAATGCTCACCATAGCAACTACTGGCGTTGACAGAATTTGGTACTTATTAAATAGGCTGTTTGTTTACTTCTCAGGCTGTGAGAGTAGTCTACAACCTGCAGTGAAACACCGTGAGCTGAACAATGCTGGATTGCCTCTAGGATCTTCATGTGTAAAACAGATAATTACTGTGTTCTGTAAATGAAACAGATATAGAAAGCCTGCGTGGGGTAGGAGTGTTGAAGATGTAGGGTGACATGTTATTATTATCAGAAGATCAGCAAGCATGCTCATCAGATGCTGCTAGGCTGTCTTGAGGGATCCGACAGAAAGTGAGTCCTGCTGGTCACATCTCCTTGATAGACAATCAAGGTGACTACTCACAGAGGTCAGTTCACAGGTTTAGCAAGCACCACGTGCATGGGGGAAATAAAAGAGAAGTTGCTGGATTATTGGTGCCCTAGCAGAAAATAAGAAAGCTTGCAGATAAAAGCTTTGTGCTCAGTCTTTTAGGGATCAAACATCTGGAACTGGTTTGTAAGATGTTTGTCAGTACCAAAATGCAGAATGCCGTAACAGTGCAAAAGTGATCACCTCCTGTTGTCTGTGCAACACTCTCAGTTCCAGCAATGCCACATCTGCCTACCTCCCTGCAACCCATGCTTCCCATGGGCCACGACCTGGTGCATAAGCTACGTTCAGCAAAGGATAGGGGTGATAAAAATAGGCAGAATCACCCAAGGTTGAACATTCTGTGTCCAAACTGGAATTGCTCAATCTCCTTAACAGTGCTTCTCTCAGAGCAATGTCTTCCAAAACTTACACAGGAGTGCTGCTGGGCACCCAACACTACTCAGACAGGAGCAGGTCGATGCTTAACATTGGCACAAGTTCTCTGAGTTGTGGGTGTCCCATGGGTGAAGTGCTCTGGGTATAAACTGCCCATGTGTACTCCATGCTGTGGAGCAGCTCTGTAAAATCAGTTAATGAGTTCCCATCACAGCCTGGAGAAGGGGCGTGTGCAGGCATGGCCAGAGCACAAACTGGGAGCATTGTACATCGAGCATCCTGTGGTACACAGCTGCACTTTCTGTCGACTGCACTCGACTGCATTGCTCGCTCTCCCTCATGTCACCTGCAAACCTATGAACTGGGTGGAAATTTCTGCCTGCCCCTGCCTATCTGCAGCCTGAGTTCCTCTGGGATTTAGGATATTGTCATCAGTGAGGGGCCCAATCCGGCCAGGAGGTGAAGCACATGGCTGTAAGACACGGAAAAAGAAAAGAGAAACCATGCTGCATAACTCCTCTATTGCATGCCCATTTAAAAGGGGGCAGGGCTGCTGCTCAAGTCCCTAGGGTTGGGATGGCTAGGGAGGTGGGCTGGGGTCACTTTCTACACCATTATCTAGTTAGAGTATTTCTGTAAGAGGGACACGGTCAAGCCCAGTCCTCCTCACCTTCTAGGGGAGCACAATAGCTCTCTAACCGCAGATGAGATTCTTAGGACTTTGTGTGGGTAGGTGCTTGTAGGAAAAGAGGGCAAGAGGGAGAAATACCTTTGTGACAAAGGCCAGCCTGGACACCAGCCTCCAGTGCTCTAATGACTACAAAAAGCCAAAGACTCCACAAGCTTTTATTAACACTTTTCCTTAGGTCTTACCTTAAACTAATCTCCCTTCCTTAGGCAGTAATTCTTGATGTATTTTTCCCTACCCTTATCACTTTGCTAGTAGTTCTGTGCAGGTACTAACCCTTCTTTT
This sequence comes from Psilopogon haemacephalus, assembly GCA_013396835.1. Classification (NCBI taxonomy): domain Eukaryota; kingdom Metazoa; phylum Chordata; class Aves; order Piciformes; family Megalaimidae; genus Psilopogon; species Psilopogon haemacephalus. The sequence continues at coordinate 92,927 of VWZI01009198.1, forward strand.
CACTTACATGAAGCAAATTGTGCTCAGATATCCCTAGACTGGAAATACTGCTTCTCTTTCAAACCTAAAGAAGTGCTTTTAGGCCTGGAAACCTTTTTTTTTTTTTTCCCTCTAACCACATGAGCTAATCTGATGAGACTCATTATATCCCTGTACAACTGTGCCCTTGCTTAATGGCAGGGAGAAGAAGGCTCTGTGCTCTCGTCCTTGCTCCCCCAACTCCTTCAAGTCTCTCTTTAATTTTAGATGCAGAGTGATTTCCTTAGGGGTGCCCTGAGCATGAGGCTAGGGAGCTGCTTCCGTTTCTCATCTCCTGGCTAATGAAAGCCTCACTTATTTTTGTTTCTGCATCAGCAAGTGGAGGGATGGAGAACACCACTGTATCCCAGCCAGGAGCAGGTGCTCTCTTGGCTCCAAGCCCCTTTCAGTGGGCTTGGCTCCTCATCTGAATATGCCCGGGGTGGAATCAGGGGGTCTGGTCCTAACAGCTGGGCTGTTCCCTGCTCATAGCAGCAAGGAGATACTCCAGAAGGCAGCAGGGAATAAATTATGACTGCAGCAGTGGTTTGAGCCACCAGGATCTTGAATGACTTGTGCAGGCCGGGCCACCACAGCTTTGCTGCTGTAACCCAGGGCCCAGCTATGAGTACAGCAGATCTCATTTAAACCTACGCTTTCAGGTATGGAGTAGCATTGCAGTTCACTTCATGACTTCGGTATCCTCCAGTTCTGGGTGTTTGACTTTAGATAATGAACAGTTCATTTTCCAAGGTGCCAGGCTTTCCTGGCTTTTACTGCAATCAGGGCAGAGCACAGCAGAAACAACAAATTAGAGCATCCAGTTTGGTTAAAGAATGGGGACAGCAGCAGCAGCATACCCAGAGGGGAAAGATTACTGATCTCCCTTTGAAAGGACAAGGATGGAGTTCAGTGAAGGTATGATGATTAAGCAAGTGCTGATGGCGAGCATGTAAATGGCTGGTCAGATTAGAGGGAGAGCTACAGGCTCTTGCGTGTAGGGACAAGCAAAATTGTGAGGCAGCTAGTGGCCACAGAGTTCTTGCTTTGGTTGCTGAAAGGTGCTGCTATGTCTTCTTTCCAGGGTGGTCAGTATGCTGCTCTTGTCCCAGCCTTTCTACTTATAATCAGTCATATTTCACATTTCAAAGTATTTTTTTCTGCTGTCATACAATCAGGTGTATGACCCAAAACATAGCCTTGAGTATTTCAGGATGATCATATGAACATCCAAATTTTTTTCAGGAGGCTTGAAGATACAGAGATGTTGAGAGATCATTTCCTGACATTGTCTTCAAGGAGAGGGGAGACAGGCATGTGTCAGGCTCTGGTGCAGTGGTGATCACCCACTCATCCAGAAGACCTTTCACTGAGCCTTATGTGGTTACTTCCTCAGTACAGGATAAAAATTTGGTCCCTTAGAAGTCCACCTTGAGTTCCCATTGTCAAAAGAACACTTAGAAAGCATATATTTGCTTAAGAAGTAAGAATTGTCAAAAGTTCCCATTGTCAAAAGAACACTTAGAAAGCATATATTTGCTTAAGAAGTAAGCAATGTGCAGAATTTATTTCATTAAACAGAAAATGTTGATTTCTACATGAATTAGCTAGGTAAGATGATTTCCCCCCCCCCCCCCCCCCCAAATGACTATTACTTTCTGCTTTCCTACTTCCATGATTTCTGAGGAACTGCAATTCCCCAGATGCACTTCAAAACTCTGAGAGCAGTTCTGGACAGTGTGGAGTTGAACACCAGAAGAAAACTAGCCTATTTTGCCCAGCTCATAAAGGAGTCCTAACCTGAGTCTTTTGTTGGACTCAAACCATCCCTGAACAACGGTGGCTTTCCTGGGGACCTGTTCAGAGCAGGGACTTCTCTGCATCTGTACTTTCAGGATTTCCCTGTGGGGAAGGAAGGACCCAACTTGGTGCATGTTTACGCTTCGGTTCCTTTCCTGCCTCAGCACCCATGCTGGGCTCCGAGAGAGGAAGAGGTCAGGAGCTGAGCCACTCTCCTCCCAAGCCTTGAGTTATGGCACTGCCTGCACATCCCCCAGCCCACTTTAAATGTGTTCCTTTCCACTGTGAAGTTGCACATCCATGACTGGGGGCTGAACTTAAACTGTACTTCAAGGGAAGCTGAGCCCAAGCCAGACCTGAAGCCCCAGATTTATCCTGTTTCAAATACCTGCTATGGATTAACAGTAAGTCCCTTTATTTTCCATTTCTGACTCATCTGCTTTTACTGCCTCACGTTTTCAGCAACAAATGAATCCAAATGCAAGTTCAGAGAATTATTTTCGTGGCAGAGTGTGCCTGATGGAAGAGACACCCATTGCTATCCATTTCCATTAGCAGCCTGTCAATACAAATTAAATTACATGAATAAGGCGCTATCAGTGCCAACATCACTGCAGGAAAACATTAATTAGTCCTCATTTACATTAGTCAGTGCTACCATCAAATAGACTCTTCTGTTGCTTCAAAAGACGTTTCCACAAATGATTGTTTCTGTCTGATAAACAGATTCACAGAACCTAACTGACTCACTTGTTGGGCCTTCGCCATTGCATTTGGGGCCTGAACGAAGCAAATGCTTTGTGGGATCCTATTCAAAGCCCAGGTTGAACATTGGGCCTCCAGGTTCTATTCAAACCAACCCAGACACTCAAGTGGTGGGGCTTCAGGCTTCAAAGAAAGTAAATCCCCAATTAACTTACAACAGTCAAAGCAAATTTATTTTTCTAAGGAGTTGGTGATGTGCCCGTCATCATTATATCTAAACATCGCAAGGGTCTAATGGTCTTTCAGAGGGTGCTATACAATAGGAGGAAAATGGGGGGGACTTATCCTTCCCTTCTGGCTCAAGAAGGAAGGATTAAGAGCTAAACCCTTTCTCAAATGAACATTTAAGTAAGACATGCCCTATTTAAATCACAGGATGTCTTTACTTTGGGATTTTTGAGCCCTGCTGAAATCCAGATTGCAAACAAGGCTCTGTCTTCACTGCAGACCAAATGAAGCTGCTACATCCAAACATTTACTGCCCTTTGAGGGACTCCAAGACCCAACTGTGCTGTGTGACTCACCTCAGGGTGCCTGGTCCTTCTGCAGACAAGGAGGGAAGGAGAGACACCTTTTGCACCCAGCTTTTGCAAAGTAAAGGAAACAGAGTATGTGGCCCGATCCACAGCTGGAGCTCATTCAGTGCAATAGAAGTGACAACAGTATCACCATGAAGAGTCTTCATGACTCCAAAGGATTCCCTGATGCTGCCATGACCTCACCACCCCATCCATCCATTGAGCTGGCACAACTGACTACACCAGCAAACAAAGTGGATGTGGCTCTATAGTGTAACCAGTGCAACCCTGTTGCCAGCAGGCATCATTTTCTCTCCAGAGTATCTATTGGGAAGGGAAGATCTGCAAACTGGGATAGGTCAGAAAGCAGGTTGGGGAGGTCAAGTGTCTCTTTTGAGGTTGCAAACCCTGTTCCTGGATGTGGATGGTGGGATGCAGCAACATTTAGTCTATTTCAAAATCCTCCCCTGGATGTGGAGGGAGCGCTGTGATGTGAGTCCCAGGTAGGGCACGTTTTTGTGCCAGCCATGCAGGTGTTAGCTTAGGCTGAGCAACACATGGGGCAGAGCTGATCACTGAGGGTGTCTCTGCCATCGTTGGATGTCAGAAATTAAGATGGCAGTCCTGGTGGCAAAAACACAGAAAGATAAAGAAGGAGAAGGAATGAAAGAGGAAAGAAACTGCCAGAATGTCTCTAAACCATGGCTCTGAATTTCTAAGTTGCATTGCATGGCTGGCTTTGCTGGACACTGAGGTGCCCATGCATAGCAACGCCACAAATACTTTATCCTTCCACTTTGCTGCAGGAGACAAATTGATCTAATGGGATGTAGGAATGGGCAGAAATGGAATTGGTGATTACGAGCAGCTTTTGCCAAGAAGAAAGAAATGCCATTAGGTGTTCTTCTCTGTGGAACACTGCTGGGTCTTTTTCCTCCTCGAGCACTCAGGAGAGCACTTTGTCCAGCCACCACCACCGTTGGGCACCTGTTTGGAGGCAAAAACCTGCAAATTCTTATGTCTTCTAGAGATCCATGTACTTGTAGGGGTGGAAAAGTAGTACTGGTCCAGGTCTGTGTGTTGAAAAGCATTTTCAGCCAGTAATGGTGGACAGAGAAATAACAGGAAAAAAAACCAGCCTAAATTCTCTGGATTTGGGTAGGTTGTTTAATAGTGTCTGGCACAAACTGCTGGTTACTGTAATGACTCTCTAAATCTACTGTAAGTGCCCTTCCACTTCTTTCCTTCCTTTCACAAGGCATGTGTTCAGCTGCCAAATGACTATACAGGGATGCATTAAGCAATAAACAGTGGAGTCCAGATAAAAAAGCTTATCTGGGATAAAGATAAGGCAGTATCCACACAATCAGTGCATGCACAGACAAAAGTGAGAGCAGGAAATGTGGGATGTACCTCATGAACACTGCTCAAGAAGGCAAAATATACCCCATAGTCCACCAGACATTTAGGTGGAGATGATGCAGCCTGATTTAGTTGAGCTATCCCTGCTCACTGCAGAGGGGCTGAACAAGACGGCCTTTGAGGTGCACTTCCAACGTGGTGCAATCTGTGAATCTGTGTAAGCAGCATCCATTTGTTGGTCCTGACTCAACTGTGTTGTGTTGGGGAGCGCAGGATTAGGCAGTGGTTTCCCCTCTGGGTGGGAGATGCTGCAATGGGGCGTTGAAGCTCTGCTGGTCCACACAGGGACTTCTTTCTGCAGTGCCCAGCCTGGTCCTGCTGGGTGGAGGTGCACAAGTCCATCAGCTGCCTGCTCCATCTCTCTCTACCTCTATCGATCTGTAAGCAGAGAGCATTTCAGTGCACATTTCCCTAAAGCTGATGTCTGAAAAGATATTTGCAGGAGATAATGGTGAGCAGCCCTCAATGAAAGCGTGAGCTAAATCTGATTCACAGCCCTCGTTTGAAATGTGTTACCCAGTCATCTGCTACCTTCTACTGCATGCCAACACTGATATAATGAACTGCTGATCGTTCACTTAATAGCTACACTGTGGCTGAAAAGCTGGGGACTCCTACATCATGTAAATTTGCCTAGATTTCATACGCCTACTGGTGACCTCCAAACCCTTCTAAAGTGGTTTAGTTCCTCTGAATATAATGGATTCATTCTAGTTTCTCAGTGAGGTAAATGAAATGGGAGTCAGGTCCCTAATGTGTTAAACTGTGTTGAACTACCCATGGCAGAAAATATCAACTCACCTAAAATGACAGGTATTTAAGATTTTTAAATGTTTAGCTTTCCTTGCATGATCTGCTTTTTTGTTCTCCAAGTAAGTCTTTACCCACTTTTCCAGGTCATGAACCTTTGTGCTTCAAAGGGGATTCTCATTAGGTGGGGACAAGTGAAATAAAGAGTAACTGGATAAAAATAACGTGGCACCTTGAAAGAATGATAGTCATGAAAGTGAAGAAGAAACTGTGGATAGTCTCACCTCAGGAGTTTTAAAAGTCAGTGTTTTAAAGAAGCCAACTGCAGTATATTCTAAGTCATTAAAGCAAAAAATCACCTTCACCAGCACCTTAGAAAACATCAATTTAATTGAAAGTGTTGGGAAACTTCTCAGTTATGTCAAAGAGCAATTATTAGCAAGAAAATTGAGGTGAAGATGTACTTAAAGGCATCCTTAACCTTGCTGTTTTACCTGTGCAGTACTTGGTTTTCCAGTCCCATTTATAGTTTCGTAGATACCAACAATTCCTTGCTGGTCCATGAGAAATAAGAGGGAACAAAACGGTCATCCTCAGAGACTGCAATTTCTTGGCTTGATTCTGGGATGATGGATGAGTTAAAGTAATTCTGCCTTTCTACCTCTCATGAACTACATCTCAAATGAGACACAGGAACAGATTGGGGTGAAAAGCCACTATAGAAAAGAATCAGAGAATTGGCAGGATGGTGAGATATAAAGTGTATTTGGCTACACATGCTTTCATAGAAGCATGGAATCACTAAGGCTGGAAAAGACCTTTAAGATTACCAAGTCCAACTGTAATCCAACTACCATGAGTACTAACCATATTCTGAAGCACTAACCCTACCACCTCCTTGGGCAGCCTGTTCTAATGCACTCACCACTCTCTCAATAAAGTTTTTCCTAATCTAGCCCTCCCCTGGCACAATTTAAACCACTTCCTCTCACCCTATCGCTAGTTACTTGGGAGAAGAGGTTGACACCATCCTTACTACAACCTCCTTTCGGGTACTTGTAGAGAGCAGTAAGATCTCCACTTAGCTTTCTCTCCTTCAGACCAAATAACCTCAGCTCCCTCAGCCACTCCTCATATGCCACTCTCTCCAAACCCCACAGAAGCCTTGTTGATCTTCTCTGGACACCCTCCAGGACCTTCATGTCTTTCCTATACAGTGGGGTCCAGAACTGAACACAGTATTCAAGCTGTGGCTTCACCAAGGCCAAGTACAGGGGCACAATCACTCCACCACTCCTGCTGCACACAGCGTTTCTGATACTGCCTACATTGCTGTAACCCTTGAAGGCCTAGCTGTGGTCCAGCACCACATTTTGCAAAGTTGTCCTTCTTTGTTGTACATTTGCTTAGAGATAATAGGTAATTGCATGGGAAAGAGAAGCTGGGCAAGAGACCAGGACAGGCTTTGCCTCTCAAAGGCTACCCAGAAGAAGTGAGGCATTTCTATGGATAAGTACATGCCAGACATCCTATCAGGATTGTGTTTAACTGGTCAACAGAGATGACCCCTCCTAAAAATTGCCATTCGTTTTAGATAAGACATATCTCTCTGATAACCTCAGTATTTGCCTTGTCCAAGATATTTCCCATAAGGAGTACAAAGAAGTAGATGCTATTTGTTTAAGCAAACTTATTTATATATGGGGGGCTGGCGCTGTGACTCTCATACTCACAGGCACTCCTAGGTAGCTGATGGTCACAGCAACGTCCCATTTCAAAGGAGTAATTTCCCACAGGGTTGTGGTGAACCACTGTGGTCCCTTGCCCACAGACAGAGCTGTCAGCCTGGGAAAGTGAGCACACATCATGGCTCTTCCCACCCACTGCCCTCAGTAAGGTCACCCAGATGTCTGCTGCAGCACAAGGAGAGCCTGAGCAAAGCTGCTGATGCTTTTTTATTCAGTGTTTTCAGTGTCCTTTTTCAGTTTTCAACCAAGGTCTTCTCTGGTTTTCAGGTGCCTTGGTGGTTGTGGCCAGGAGAAAGTGATAAGCAGGGAAGGGAAGTGTGAAGTGATGTGTCTGAGACCATCGTTTGGAGGACACGGAGATGGGTTAGAGCTATGTGGCTGGGAAGGGCAAGGTTCTGTCCCTGGCCTGCACCTTTCTTACTTGGTAAAGCAGGAGGTTGAACATAAGGAACATTTATATGCAAGTCAAGAAATGGAGAAAACGCTATGGAAGGGAAATGGAAGAGGAAATTTCCTACCAAAAGCAGGGCAAGCTTTCACCCTCAAGAAAATTGCTGCAAAGGAATCAGCAGAGATTTTAACTTTTTCACTATAGTTTATAAATATATATATGCATGGATGTGTGTATGTCAAATCCCCCAGCCCAAGCATGGTATGCTGACCACTCAATTGAACCTGTGAAGAACATTATACAGACCTACAGACCCAGGAATGACAAGGATTTTACAAGGGGCATATACACACAGAGGACCCTGAAGCCTAATAAGGAAAGTCTTTACCATTTGTTTAAAGACTACATAATTTATGTTTTTCATCATCTCACAGAGGAGAGAAGGCTGTTTACTTTGATTTGTTGATGCTGCAATTTTAAACACACTGTGTGGTATGTGCAGTCCATCTGGAAAAAAAACAAACCCACACCTTATTGATTGTGATGCAACCAACCCAAAAGCCATGGTACGTAAGGAAGAAAACTATGTGTAGAGAGTGTACACTATTCTTGCTCATGTTACACACCAGCACCCTTTATGTAATGTTTGTGACTGAAGACACCTTGCAGGAAAAATTACTGGAAAAGTAAAAATAAAGGTTAAAAATGCCAGATTTGAGGTCTGTCTTGAGGCATACAAGAGGGTACCCTACCCACAGAGTCACCACAGGCTGCACAGCTCCCGGGAGCTGTTAGGTTGAGGTTTGAGCACTCAGAGGCAGGTAGCTGTGAAAGCAGGGGAACAACAGCAAGGAGACTTCACGGAAAATCTGCAGTGATAAATTGTTTGCACTTAATATAAGCGGGTTCATAAACCAATCTGATCCCTGAAGCTTGAGAGAGACCAGATACCAGAAAGCACATTTTCAGCTGCAGAGCTGGCAGAAATCATACCTGGGATCCTGACCTAGGTGTAGTGTTACATTGTGCTTCACCATGTCCTCGTTGGGTTACCCAGCACTGTCATGCAGGGTGAGGTTCTCGGACCTAAAACAAGCTTTGGTTTTGTCATCACAGGCAGAGTGTTGTCTCTTGGGTGCACACAGTCTGTCCAATGGAGCTTTGGGAGCACAGGGAGCACTTAGTGCCATGGTCTAGTTGATTGGATAGGGCTGGATGATAGGTTGAATTGGATGATCTTGGAGGTCTCTTCCAACCTGGCTGATTTCTATTCTATTCTATTCTATTCTATTCTATTCTATTCTATTCTATTCTATTCTATTCTATTCTTACCTGGGCTACCAAGCAAGGCCTTATCAGCTGTAGAGCTGAGGATGGCAAATCATCAATATCTGCAGCCTGGAGATGGGTAACCTGGACAAACTCCCAGGACATGGCTTTTCCTAGCATTGCCCCTTCTCCAGTGGAGCCTGGCCCAAAGTTCTCTTGGTCACAGAGCAGGTGCAGTGCTGATACCAATGCCAGCTTGGCTGTGGGTGCCAAACTGAAGCTGGGGTGACCCCATGATTTCCCTCTGTGCATGTCTGATCACCCCATCCACCTCTCACTCACTACAGCAAGGAGTTTAAAGCCCCTTCTTTTGTTCCAGTATCCTTGCATCTTCTTGCTTTCATTTGCAGTACACAGGCATATTGATGAGTGTAAGTGGGGACAGCAGACCTTCAAGTCTTCAAAGTTTTTACAAGAAAAGAGTGCACTTTGCCTAATATGGGCTGCTCCCTGGGCTCTTTGCTTACATCTATAATTTTAAACAGAAGGAGTGGGTTTTGCTGGTGGCTTTTATTCCCTCCTTGCTCTCATTTGTTTTACTGTAAGGAAAATGTAGCCATGTAGCTGTATTCCTTTGTTCTCATCCAGGAAACAGAAAGAAGTAACAATTTCAGTTTGATAGCACATTTCCATAGACCTGATATACAAATGGTAGATTTACAATGAAAAAGCCAGATTCCTCATTTGGTTCCTGAGCCAGATTGAAGTAGGTGGGCTAACCAAAAGAAAGATCCAATTCAAACCGCTGGCTTTGTTTATAGCAACTGATTTTTCCATCCTCAATGCTCTTTTTTTCCCCCTTTGGTAATGCTTGTTTATTATGTTTACATCCTAGCGCAGCTGCTTCTTTACTGGCAATATCTCTTATCAGAACTTCTTGCATTGTGACAAACATTTATTGAGGCATTTTGTAGAGACAGAAAAAAATAACCTCATTCTGCAGGCACTCTCACCTGTCCTGTAGCTTAACTTTTCATTAGAAGTCACAAAATCAAGATACCAAGCAACAAAGTGGCTAATGGTTAGAGTGGACTAGAAAAAGCCTCTCCTTATCTCTTCCTTCCCTTTTCTGACTG
>VWZI01009198.1:103144-118624 GCA_013396835.1 Psilopogon haemacephalus
CTGTTTAGGAAATGCACTTCATTTACCTTCAATGTCTGTTTTGGACTGAATAGCTAATTAGTTGCCAAATGTGAGCAGTGTAAACATGCATTTCAGCATCTCATCCCTCTGTTCCCTTGGTTTGTATTGCAAGGAAACCTGCTGTTATATTAAGCAACAGCTAAAGGAGTATCAGGTAGTGCAAGGGAGGGGAGGCCATCATCACATTGTCTCTTTTGCTTTGAAAGCTGGAAGGTGATGACTCCATGGCTCAGTGCATGGCCCAGGTACTAGCACCTGGATGCACTGTCCCAAGCCAGCAACCCACCTCTGGGATCATTCTCTCCAGCCACATTGAATTTCAGCCAAATGAACTCTTTCCAAGTCTCTCTCCCAATGAGTTACTCCTGCCCTGATCCATCCTCTTGGCTGTGCTTGTGGGAGGGTATTCAAGCCTGGTGAAGACAGTGACTGTGATCAGATCTGGCTGCGAGTAACATGTGAGACTTTTTTGTTTTGCTCCTTTCCTGTTATTTTCCAGCTGGATCAGTTTCCTGGGCTGGCTCACAGAGCTGCTGCATGGGCAGGTACATGGCAGGATGGATTTCCTGGTGCTGGTGAGGGACAAGGTAGGGAGAGGTGCAGGGATGCTGAAAGTCATCCATGCTCTTGAATGAGCACCCTCACCCCTGTGTCTTGTCCCAGGTGGCCAGAGCAGCCTCTGGTGAAGCACAGCCCAACTGCCTCCAACAGGCTCTTGATTGTGCCATTATGTTTGTGACTAATTTGTTAAATATCTGCTTGCCTTCTTATGTTCTCTCAAGAGCCTCCCGCCCCGCAGTTGACTCACACGCAAACAGGTGCTGCTGGCAGAGACAGCACTTGCCAGTTTCTCTGCCCCTGCCTCCAAACAGAGCCCCAGCACTGCTCTGTTGGCATTCTCCCTCCCCAGCATCTGGGACAAATTCTGCCCAGATCTGCCCTGCTGCTGCTGGAATCAGAGAAATGATGCCATAAAGTATCTCACAACATTTAAGCACCTATGTAGGTAAAAAAAAAAAAAAAAGAAAAGGTAATTTCACTGTATGCTTTGCCTCTCAATGAGGAGAAAGGCTTTTGCAGTGCATGAGGGGAGTCTGGCACCAGAAAATGGGGAAAAAGAAGCCCTTCCCACCAACGACTTGTCTCATTATTTCTGTGATACATCCATACTTGTAAAGAAATCACTTTTTCAGTGCTGAGTACTGGATGGAGCAGGTTATGATGTTGTGGACAGGTGATCATGGTGGACCTGTGAACAAATTGGTCAGCTGTGTGGTGGGGATGAGAATTGGATTTAGCTGCAGCTGTTACACCACTGACAAATGAACCTGCCCTCCTACCCAAGTCAGCCTTTCTTAAAGGAATGACAGGAGGGGCCAAATTACACGAAGCTGTAATGAATTAAGCACTGGAGCAGTTGTTTGAAAAGGGCAGATCTTGCATTGCCTGAGAGTAAAGGAATTTGGCAGCCTCAGCCCTGTATGTACAGCTCACCATGCACTGAGGCAAGGCATGGACACCAGAGCTGGACATCAATTTGCATTTAGGAAGAGGTCAAAGAGGAAATCAAGGGAAGGGGTTGCATTTCCTCAAGCCAGGCATGGGCAAAGGGATTTTGGCTGTGGTGGTGCTGCAGTGTGCATCCTCTGTCTTCTGCCAAAGGCCCAACATGATTATGACAAAGATGGGATGCTGTGAGCTATGGCAGAGGAGAACAGGCAACCATGTGTCACACAATCTTTTTGTGGAAAAGTTATTTTGGTAGCCTATAGGTCACATCTTGGTGGAGCATCTCCATTCATCCAGAGAAGACAAGGAAGTGTTGTGCACGTAGCAAACACTGACCAAAGAGCTTCCCAACTGCTCTGCATGGATTCTGGGTTTGGCCAACTGAAACCAAAATGACACAACCCAACTATTTTGGGAGCTACAGCTGCTCCTTTGCTCCTGTGAGCCATTTGCCAGCTTAGCTCTGCTTTCTCTGCTGCTGGAGGCCCTGCACAGTGTCAATGAGGCCCATGAAAGCAGCCATTCCTGCAGCAGTGAAAAATGTCACTTCAGAGAGCTCTGCAGTAGGAGAAGAAAGGTCAGCAGTTGCCCATCTGCAAGGACCTCACACCACATTACAAATGTTTGGTGGCAAGAAAGCATCATTGGAAAATACTTTCCCTCTCAATGCAGGTACATGGCTGCCTGGTGCATCAGGGCTGTGCTGAGCCAACTGGTGGATCTTTATGGTTTCCGGACCCCTTCCTTTCTCGTCATCAGCCTGAGAGCGCAGATGCAGCATGACTGAGCTCATTACTGCTTTTCCTTCCATATTAGGCAGACCCCTAAGTGTCATGCCCTTCGCAGAGCTAACATGATCTCCAGATAGCAGCAGATGGCACTCCGTGGCTTGTGTTGTGTTCACAACTCCTGCGTGTTTCAGCCTTCTTGGGCCTTCAGTTCTTTTTCCCAACATTATGCCTCATCACATCATCTCTCAGAGGTGCAACTGCTGGACTGCACTCTTTTGTCTGTTTAAAGATGTCCAGCTGCCACCAGTGGATGTGGGCTCCTAATAAGCAGGGACCACTTGGATCGAGCTAATGATGCTGTGGAGAAACATGTCCCCAAAGAGGTGGCATAGATGTCTCTTTGCCTTGGCCAGTGACCTCCCTGTGACCTGTACTAAATGATAAAAAAGACAACAAAATAATTGAAAAATTACACATATCCTTTGTTCGCCTTGGCCTGCACTGACACTTCCTTCTTCCCTCCCACAGCCATTGTCAGGCTGTAGGGGAGTGAGATCATCTACACTCACTTGCAGTGGGTCAGCCCTCACTGGCCCACCTGGTGTTCATGTTGCTAAATATAACAGGGATGAGTGGCACCAGCAAACATATCTAATTGTCACGCTTCAGCTTTTTACAGTAGGTGTCTCATGCTGATTTATCGCAGTAGAATCTGAAAGATGGAGTGTGCACAGGATAAAAAGCCTTGGAGATACCTTACAGACACTTGTCTGTAAGAAGTGAAACTCGCACAGAAGCTCATTCTGGAAGCAGCTGGATTTTGAGCTGTCACAAATGTCTGAGATATCTATGCAACATATTTACCTTAGCTGTGGCTTCAGCACTGAGTGCATTCTGCAGTCTGACCACAGAGCAAGGGGGTTTTGCCTCTGCTTGGCAGAAGAAATGGCCTAGCAATCTTTTTTTTGTTTTTTTTTCATGTGTCATCAATTTAACCAAACATTGAGTGTATGCATGAAATGGAGTTGCTCATGCTACTCCTGCAACCTGGAAATCAATGTGGGTCAAGAACGTAAATTTATTTTTTTTGGTGGGCAGATAGATTACCCCCCCCTTTTAATGCACAGAGAAATGACTGGACCCCAGGTATGCAAAAACAAAGGCTTGATTTCACACAGCTGATTCCAAAAAAAGGAATCCATCATTTTGACACTTGGTATAGGCCAGAAGATGGAAAACAATAGGCTTGCTTCATAATAAAGAGCAGATTACATGGGTCACCTTCTTGGACTGAAATGTACCCTCTGCCTGTGTGGATTATCTTTATACCCCAGCTGCTCAGAGGGAATCCTCAAGCGTGGATCATGGCAAAGACCAGCTGATGTAGCTCCCTATGCCTCCTCTCCTTATTGCTGAGGATATTTGGCCTCAACACTCATTTCTTCAGAGCCTAGGCAGAGAGTTTCCCTGTCTTCACTTGTTACAGAGGAGCGGTGGTGGTACACCAAGGTCTTCAGCATAGTGGGAAGGTCGATCTGCCCCTTGTCCTTAATGTTTGCAAGGCTAACTTCAGTATGGAAGCTGTATGAGGAGGAATAAGCTGTTATTTGGGACAACACTCAGATTTTTGCTTTCACTTCCCATCACAGGGCAGTTTTTACAGCCAAGAGGAGAAGGTGTGCACTTAGCTCATAAAAATAAACAGTGTTCTCTGCTGCATTCCTGGACGTAATGTTTGCAGACCTGATACTTCACTTGTGCCACTCCGGCAAGCATTAGTTGGCTCAAATACTAAATATTTACATAGTGTGTGTCACGTGCAGGCTGTGAAGAGGGAAAGCATCATCGCTCCCACTTACAGGGGAGTTAAGTGACTTTCCATGGCTGCTCTGGAAAGACCCTAGCAGGACCTAAAAGCCAGCAGAGCACCCGGGCGCAGGGCTGCTTGTCTTTGCCTGAGTCATCCTTTTGGGGAAAGCTGTCCCTTGCCAGTGGGAAAGGAACAGTAGGGTATTCAGCACAGGCAACTGGGTAAAGCTTTGAGTGCCCCGTGGAAGATCAGGCCCTTGCATACCCTGCGATGGCATCACCCCGAGCCGGAGGGAGGACCTGCTGCACGGTTTAATTTCATGCAGGAGACAATGCCAAAGGCTTTAAAGAAGCAGCTGCCCCCTAACGCCAGAAATTACCCAGACTTCTGAGAAAACTCATCAATTCCTGCCTGAGCAGCAAACAAATTGTTGCTCTTTCTGTTGACGACAAGCCATAAATTATCCTGTTATATAAAAGGGAACAGCAGCCCAAGGGGGCTGTGCCCTGGCCAGCTAGCAGGCATTTTGTTTTATCAGGAAAGGGCAAACCCTTTAAGTTTAACTGAGATGTCCCCAGTTTGATCAGGTTGGTTGTTGCCCAGCAGCCTGCTGGCTTTCTATAGGTTTCTTCAGTAAAGGTCGAATAGATGGCTTGGGAATAGTGCAGTCCCTTGCTGCATGTCACGCAGATGGAGCTGAAAGTCTCTCAGGACTGGTTGTCTCCTGCATGTTTATTTTATTCAGTGGTATCATGTCAGTGTGTCTGCCTAAATATAGCTTCTGTGAAGAGCATTTCCAAGTTTCCTGTTACAGTTTCACTTGCAGTTACCTTACAGTAAATGGAGGAAAATCAATGCAGTCTCCATTACGCACTGCATCTAAATGTGCCTTGCTGCCTTGTTGGAAATTCTGCCTGGATTGATTCTGTTCTCATGTCTGTCCTCTCTGCTTCTCTCCCTCCCTTTTTTTTTTTTTTTTTCCCCAATAAACCACAATTTTATTATTAAAAAACTCCTCACTCTCCTTTGTCTGATGTGCCCTGTAGATAAGGCTCTCATAGGAACTGACAGTGGAGAAACCATGGAGTCCCTGGACAGAATTGCAACTCTAAGGCCTGGATATGATTCTGTGGCATTTGGACATGACCATTTCAGCAGCTTCTACAGTGTAAATTGAGCAGAAGGGTCAAATTCAAGGTAATTAGCCTAGAGCTTGCTTCTTTTGTTTTTTACAGACTAGACAATCTTACAAGTAGCAAGATGATGACTGATTTGAAAATATACTCCCTTTGCTCTTTTAAATACAGCTCTTTTACCCATCCCCACTGCCCTCCAGTAACATGTGTCTATAGAGATACAGAAAAAATACTACTATCAAATCCCTGCCGTGTCAGTGTCAGCCAGTCACCGGTAAACAATCACAGCTATAAAATGATCCCACAGATATTATTCTAGAGATGAGTAGTCCTAAATAGAAAGTCTAAAAATATATCTGCACACCCTCTTTTTTTTTTTTTTTTCTCCTGTGGTCTGCCAACTTTTGCCCCACATGTGGAGTTCTGCCTGGAGTGACCACCCAAGGAACAGTCACTATCCTAAACAGGTTCATCTGAGATTAATTTTAAAAATTATTCTTCTTTGCTCCTCATGCATCTCTGTAATCCAACGCCAGGGATTTACTGATTGCAAAAGACTTTCAGAAATGGTGCGTATTGAGATACATTCTTAAAGACTTGGACCTGAGGTAGGGTTTAACATCTAGAGATGTGTTGATATGTGCAAAAATCAAAGCACCCAAGCCTCAGCTGCTTTAGGAAAGTGGAGTGGATTAGAATCATAGAATGGTTTAGGTTGGAAGGGACCTCAAAGATCATTCAGTTCCAACTCCCTGCCATAGGCAGGGACACCTCCCACTAGAACAGGTCACCCAAGGCCTCATTCAACCTGGCCTTGAACACCTCCAGGGAGGGAGCAGCCACAACCTCCCTGGGCAACCCATTCCAGTGTCTCAACACCCTCACTGTAAAGAATTTCCTTCTAACATCCCTTTTAAATCTCCCCTTTGCCAGTTTAAACCCATTCCCCCTTGTCCAGTCATTACAAGACCTTGTGAATAGTCCCTCTCCAACCCTCCTGTAGGCCCCCGTCAGATACTAGAAGGCCATTACAAGGTCTCCTGGAAGCCTTCTCTTCTCCAGGCTGAAAAGCCCCAACTCTTCTAGCCTGTCCTCATAGCAGAGGTGCTGCAGCCCTCTGATCATCTTTGTGGCCCTCCTCTGGACTCGCTCCAACAGTTCCATGTCCTTCCTGTGCTGGGGGCTCCAGAACTGCACACAGTACTCCAGGTGGGGTCTGATGAGAGCAGAGTAAAGGGGGAGAATCTCCTCTCTTGTCCTGCTGGCCACACTGCTCTTGCTGCAGCCCAGGACACAGTTGCTGTCTGGGCTGCACACGCACACTGCTGGCTCATGTTGATCTTTTCATCACTCCAGACCCCCAGGTCCTTTTCCTGTGGCAGAGGCAGATCAAGTCACAAAAGGGGATGACACTACTGTGTTGCCTATAGCGAGATAGGGCTGGAGCTCCTGCACTGCCATCATGGGTCCCCAGACCCTAACTCCAGCAGATTTTTGGTTTTGTCTTGTGTCCACATCCTGAGACTGAGTCAGAAGGAGAGCACAGAGCCCTCGGGTTAAGTAGCTGCTTTACATAACAATATCTATCAAATTCTGGAGACAAATACAGAGTTATTTTGTGTTTTTTTTAAAAGAAGGACAGAGAAGATGTATCAGCAGTACCCACTTTGCATAGAAAGGTGCTGCAGACAGGAAGACCCCAAAGATCTGTCGCTGTTGGGTCCATGGGGGGTTGTTCCTGCAAGAGAGGATCAGATGACACCAGTCATTTTAGCCTGCAACTGTACCGTTTGAGGCTGTGATCTTAATCAGACCTCGTGAGCAAGACAAGACGAGGCCACAGCAGCAGCTGGCTGGGAGTTTTCCAGGAAAAAGAAGCAAGCGAGAAAACAGCCTTAACAGATCTGACCCTCTGCTCAGTTCAGGGCCTGTGCAAGGAGATTGGACATCAGGCAGGATGGGGCATGTAAGCCTCAAATTTGGAGTCACTTCAAAGATCTCAGTTGCATCTCAGCTCTGTGAGATGGTTTGGTCAAAAGGTAGCATTTCCTAGCTCTCCTGGGCTGTCAGTATAGTTTCTTTGGCTGTTTAAAGGTTGTATCTTCTGCTAGGACTACCACTGAACAGAACTGAATGCACACAACACAGTCCCAGAACAGAAATGAGACCTGCACAGCCAGAAAGGAGGGACAGGATCAGAGGAAGAGGGAAACTTAGAAAAGCTCCTGAGAGAGTGTAATATGTTCTGCTTTCCTCTCTGAAAACAAACCAGCCACTCTGATAAGAAACAGCAACAGAGAAGCCTTGGCAGCTTCCATCAGTGCCAATGCCTGGGGCAGGAGGGATGATCCAGAAGATACAGGCATCCAACACAGAAGAGATCACACTGCTCAGGGATGGCAGGATTGGCATGTAATGGGACTGACCCTCCAGGCATACTGGACCATGCCACTGCAGCACATCCATTGGCCACATATCCATGGAACAGCTTCCCTGAGTGCTGCAACTTCTCTGCTGGGGGAGGTATGGGAGGGCAGTGCTTGATCTCTTGGACAGTAAATGCTTTTCTGTCTCTATGGACAGGAGAAATGAAATCAACAGAACACAAGATAATGGAATGAAGCTGTCAGAGGAAGTTAATATTATGCTGAGAGGGTGGTTGGTCACTGTAACAGGCTCATCAGGGAAGTGGTCCTGACACCAAGCCTGTCAGTTTAAGGACTGTCTGGACAATGCTCTTAGTCATATAGTCTGCAGTTAGGTAGTCCTGCAAGGAGCAGGAATTGGGCTTGTTGATATTTATGGGTCCCTTCCAATCTGAAATAGTCTGATTCTATGCTTCTGTGTATTTTGATGGCTCTGGGGACATTTGCCTGTAGGAGATTGTCACAGTTATTCCTCCCAGCTTGTAATGGTGTGAAGACAACTTCCATGTCCCCAAATTTGGAACGAGATAGGAGCCAGAGATTTAGCAGCTCTCTGTGAGCATTGTTCCAGCAAGTGCTTGTCTTGTTTCCCAGCTTTACTGGACAACTCTATGTGTGACCACAGGCCCCCTTCCCCACGCACCATCCGCTGCTTTTACCTTGTGGTGAACATGCTTGGGGGAGCTCAGTTTCAGAGTCTGAACCATGGGACACCATCTCCATGTGGCAATGCAGGAACTGCCAAAGACACGGAGGATGTTTCTTAATGGAAATCAAGTGAGATATCTTCTAAAACACATTGCCTGGAAGGGTCCCAGCTCAGATCCAGCAGAGGTGATGGCCCTTTGCTGCTACCTGGCAGGGATGATTGTGTACTTTGACTGTCTTCTTCCTCCATCCACCGCCTTCTCAAGCTAGGGCACAAGCTGCTAGCTAGGATGCTTATATTCCTCAGTGAAAGAAAATAATAGAACCAGACCAAGTTTTAAGGGAATCCCAGCCTATGTTTATTCATTTCTGAGATGGCTCACACATCCCTATTTTTCACAGATTAATTCTTGCTTCCCATGTTGTTGATTTTTCAACAGAGACTTAAAGCTGAACTCATTTACTCTAAAAACAATGCTTCTTGCTTCAGCTTCCCAACGTGGGCTAAGATCAATAACATTAAGGTTTATTTTAAACACTTTAGTTTATCAAAGCAATTTTTTTCTGCATTCCAGCCCGCTGTCAGGTTTTTGGGTTTTTTTTCCACTGTTATTTGCAATGCATTAGGTGTAGTAAAAGAGTGTTTCACAATCCCATCTGGTTTCAAAGACCTTTCTAACAAACCCTGCAATGAGGATATAATTCATCTGATGACCTTGGTCAAAAACAAACACAGGCCCCAAAAGTGCAGCATGTGCAAAGGGGTTGATACACTCACAGGTTTTGTTATGAAAAAGGTTTTATGTGTCACTGTCTTGCTGAAGCTGGCTGGCCTTGTGTACACCCACAGCACTGCTGCTGCTGGCTGGGGAGCCAGCTATTTCTTTGGCTCATTTGGAAACCATGAAATATATTTAAGCTTTTAAACAAACCCCAGAGCCTGGCAAATGTCTGTGCCCGTGAGCTGATGTCTGCAAATACATTATCCCGTTATCTCATCAGCTGAATAAATGCGCGTGCAAAGTTGCTTAGCTGCAGAACTTGAAAGGCATGGTCAGACATTTTTGTGAGCCAAAAGAGTCTGGAGGAGGCAAGGTGGTTGAGTAAACGTGCCCCAGATGAAACACCTCTGCAGGTGAGTCCCCTAATGAGAGGGCAGCTGGGCTTTATGGGCATGCTGTCTTTCTGTGTTGCAGGCCTGCCTGACTGGTGCAAACCAGGGTTTAAGCAGCTGATTTGCAGCTGCTGCGGATTCATCTCCTTCTGTGGAGTATCCAACCATACATGGCCCAGGCTTTGAAATTTCCCCCCACTTCTGAAAAATCAGGTCACTTCTTGGGTGCTGACTGTGGCATTAGAAGTCTAATTTTAGGTTCTTGGCTGTGGCAAGCATCCCTGTAAATGCTCAGCTCCTCTGCCAAGCTTCTGTAATGCTGGAGTGGAAATTTGCATCAGGGAGGCTTTACTGTCTGCTCTCTGAGTTGGGAATAAGGAAACAAGGCACAGAAAGATTGTCCTGCCACTGAGAGGGCAATGGCACAGTTGACACAGTTTTAGGGACACACTTGTGACCTCACCCCATCTTTCCACCTTCCCCCCCATCATCTCCTGGCAGCAGCAGGCTGCCACCTCACTGACCACCCTCCAAAGCCCATGGAGTGGTCTACATATAACAGCACTAGAAGTTATATGTAGAAACAAAACTGACCAGAGGGTAGGTGTGATCAGGATGAGCTGCTGTTAGCTCTGTTGTGCCATCTCACGTCTGCTGCACATGGTGTGAGAGATGAAGACTGTGGAAAACTTGTGTTCTTGTGGAAAGGAGGTGGGAATGGGAATGGAAGGCAGAGGCTTAAAGGAAGGAGGGGATGGCTGCTTGCCACCCTACACCCATGGTTGCACATACATAAGTGATACTCTGAGATGACCCCCAGGTTATCTGAGGATGCAGATTAGCTAAGAGCTTGTTTGCAAAGGACAGTTCTTTTACAGCGGTGTGAGTTATCTGAGATGCAGGCTATATGCATGAAAATACAGTACTCTGAGGCCTCAATGCAAAGCACTGTGATGTGATAGTGAGATACATATTATAGGGTTTTAAATCATGTCTACAGCACTGATTACAAATTCACACAGTCCTGTCTCAGCATGCACCAGGCCCAGGGTCAGACCCAGGAAAGATTCTTTGGGGATGGACTATTCAAGTGCTACAGATTCCTGCTTGGTCTCTGTGAGAGGATATTGCTTAAGTGCTACCTCCATTTTCCAAGCCTTTCAGCTTGGAGAAAGCCTGTGCTGCTTGCACAGAAGGACCTGAAGATGTGAGGGACATAGAAGTTACATCCAGCCATAGCCACACTGCTTACACAGGCTTATTGACACAGGGCAACAGAGGTTACAGAGAATCAAACCCTGGCCCTACCAAACCTAGCAAATTCACTTGTGCAGGTCAGGGTTTCATGATGCACATTCCTGCTCCACTTCATACCCTTTTTCATTGTTCATTACAGCCTAAAACCCAACTGAACAGACTAGCCAGGTACCACTCAGACTAATGTAGACATTTTCCAGTGTTTGGAAGAACAAGGATGGTTACCGTGTTTCTTGTGCCCATTTGCGTGAGAGCATCTCAATAGCTGACTGCAGCAACTTCCTTCCTGCTGCTTATTACATGTTATATAGGGAGAATCTGGACCAGCCCTGCAATGCCCTCACCAAGGGATTGTTGTCTCTGCAGATATTCTGGAGGATAAACTTGCAACTGAGCTACCTGGTATGTCAACAGACAGACTGATTTTAAGAGAGGCTTAAAAAAAAATATGTTACCTTTATATTTTAATGGCAATATTAAACTTTTGCTGTAAGTTCTGGTCCGGGATGCCATATCCAGGAGACCCTCAGGATGTCTGAGGCAGACATTCTGACAGACAATCCAGGGGCAGACAGTGAGGAAGGTTCTGTAGGTCCATAGAGAGAAGTTAAACAACCGTCCTGGGCCCTCTTGCATGTATATTGATGCAGACCCATGCACAATGATTGCTTTCAGCAGTTTCATTTCCCAGGGCAGAGAGAAACACAGCCAAATCTAAAGACTATGAATTAAGGGCAAAGACTCTTCATCTCCCCAAGCCTCTCTGAAAAAGCCCTACATGTATAAGGTACACTGCTAATAAGATGTTCTTTTTTTAAATGACCCTTACTTAGAGTAGATGGAGTTTGTGTGCTGAAGATGGCTTTAGATAGGGAAGATAATTAGTTTGCAAGTCACAGCTGCAGATGTCAAATGCTGGGAAAAGCTTCTTGTTTTACCCCACTCTGCAGGTCCACAGAGCATTGAAACTTAGAATTACTGGGGTAGCCTCAAGCCAGGGCTGCTGATAAGTAGCAGCAGCAGTAAGGTGGTAAGGCAGCCAGACAACATCCTGAGGAGCCCCAGGGCAGGGTCTCGCTGCAGGCAGCCACCCACAGGTGCTGGAGACATTGTCATGACCCGAACAAGGTCCTGGGGGGAGGTATAGCTCTGGAGGAATGGAAGAAGAATTTTTGTGCATGTTTCCATCTCCTTGTCCATTTTCTTGTCAAATCTGTGGTCAGAAACCTTGGAAACTCTGTGAATACTTCATTTCCTAAAGAGCAGATCTGGAGTTCAGTGTTGACAGTTCCTTGTAAGCTGGACATGTTGTTTCAGGAGCTGTGCCAAAACAATCAAGGCAGAGGAAAGTCACACTATCTTCCTATATACTGTAAGCCAACATAGACCCTTCTCTGACAGCAGTGGAGCTGTATTTATTTGCATCTAAACCTGGTTTGGCTTCAAGGTTTCAGATAAAGATATATCATTTCCATCAGAACAGTGAGCAGCTGAATTTTCCCTTCTGCTTTCAGAGACTAAGTTCTTGAAATGAGGATGTCTCATACTCCCAAGAAAATTGGTGAAACTTGAACTAATTAAGCCACAGTCTTTATCATAACAGGGTGGAATACCTACACTTCTCCTGAGGGTGGAAGGAAAAGAATATCATTTGAGACGGTCATAAATGCAACCATCGTTGCTAAGGTCATGTGAATGCTGTGACTGAAGGTGTATGGATCACCTTACAGCAGGCTCAGGCTCCCTGGGATGTTGCTATTGGACTTGCCTGTGCTGGGCTTAGTGGAGTCACTAGCCCCATGGTTGCCCCATCCTGGGCACCTTCATCCTGCAGGAACCACACATCCACATAAAGATGGAGGAAAGGCTTTAGGAGAGAATATTTATGGACTTATAATCCTTTCTGGACCTCTTACAGGTGTAGGGTGCTTTATTTGTGCTGTGGCACAAGTCCATCTCCTCTTTGGCACTGCAGAGTGATGATGCCAGAGAGCTGTGTGCCACCAAGCAATTTCCTCCTATCACTGCTTGAGCAGACCCAATCCTTTGGCACTCTGTGTCTTCTTTTGTGATGATTTTCATCAGTGATGAAAAGCAGCTGCACAATGAAGTCAGTGTGAAAACATCCTCCCAGATAGGTACCAATGCAACTTGCTGGAGAAACACCTTCCCGAAGGAGCCTTTTAAACCCAGCTGGGTTTAACTCTGCCTGTTCTCTGTGCAGCAGCAAAGTTCCCACTGATGGCTGTGAGCAAAATTAAGAGCTTTTGGCTTGTATATCTATAATTAGACTGAGCAGAAGACAAAACATCCCCTTACGACAACTTCAGAGTTGAAAGAAATAGGTCTGAGCAGGTGCTGATTTGCAGGATAAACAAATTAATTAAAGTGTCAAATACCACACTCATGCTGTAAGCATGATGAAAAGCACATGCCAGAACAAACAAACCTGCAAATAGAAAATATATCCAATATCCTTGTGGGTCTGCTGTATTTCCCTATTGTCTGTTAACCTTCAGGACCTTGGCTGGTGTTCTGCAAAGAAATGCTTCATGTGCAAAGTGTTAGCAGTTTGCAAGCAACATTATTGCCTTTGATGCAGAGGTTTAGTGGTTACCTGGCAGTGCTGGGTTAATGGTCTCTCAGTCTTAAGGTCCCTTCTAACAAACATGATCCTATGATTCTATGATATTGAGCGTGGGTCAGCCTGACCTGCACGCACAGGGCTGGGTGCTGAACCTCTGCCTGCACATCCATCTGTTTTCACCAGCAACAGCACAGTCTTTGAGATTGGGACTTCCCTTGAAGCACTGCAAAGGCCAATCCCATAAAGCACATTAATGCAAATTGCTTGGGAATAAGCTTGGTTGAAAACCAACAAACAAATAAATGAGAGAACCCTTCTGAAGTTGCGTGCCCTTTCTGAAAAGCTGAGCTTACTTCCTTCAGAGGTCTCAGAGAGGTCTGTGACTTCTCTAAGTTTAGACTCAGACATAATTCAGTCCTTTTAATAATTGAAAAGCATTTGAGTCTTCTTAGTCCAAGGGAACAGATAAGCAGCTTTCTGAGTACTCAAACTCAGGCCGGTTTTAAAGTGGGGAATTAGTGCAATAGTCTTTGCGTGCTTAGTAATGTGCTTTGCAGCCTAATAGGAATATTA
Source organism: Psilopogon haemacephalus (assembly GCA_013396835.1). NCBI lineage: Eukaryota > Metazoa > Chordata > Aves > Piciformes > Megalaimidae > Psilopogon > Psilopogon haemacephalus. The sequence continues at coordinate 116,957 of VWZI01009198.1, forward strand.
GTGTACACACAGGCTGAGAAGAATCATCTAATATTTTAATTGTTTGGCTTTTACTTTTATTTAAATATTTTTGCCAAACTACTGTAAGCTAAGAGTATGATGAGCTGAGACGCACGCTCTTCTGGTGCAGGTATGGGAGTACGCCAAAGAGCAGCAGCTACATTTTTCTGTTTGGTACAGAGGAGGTGAGCCCATTCAGAAAGTCAGTGCTCAAGCACACTCCCCACAGCAGAGTGTAAACAGATGGATCAAAGAAATGGATAGAGAGGAAAATAGGATACCCACATCCATGTTTCAACGCAGTTTCTGAAGACCTGGTGCTTTGCAGACCATTTTTCACCTCTTGAACTTGTGTGCACAGAAAATTACAGAAATGGTGGCAGAATTTCCATCTAGAGCACCTGTGATCTACATGCAAGTGGGTGAAAGGTGGGCTGAGAACTGTATCCATTTAATGATCTGGAATACCCTTGATCTGCTGTGTATTGGATGCTGCTGCAGGGGGATCTAATGTTTCCAGGTGGCACAAAGCAGCAGGCACACACCTGTGCCCCAGAGTGATCCAGTTGGCCTGAATCTGGTTAAAGGGAAGCCAATAGTTAGTTCCTAACCTGCACAAGTGTCTTCTGTTGCATTCCTATAGCTCAAATTGATGGTACATGGCAGAATGTGTACTTCTTTTGCTGGCAAAAGGAGAGGAGCTGTGAAGTAACCTAAGTTGCATTTGGTTGATTTTCTGCAGGTGAGCGTTTGGCTTTTTCTTTGAACAATGTATAAGATGGATATTTGCAGCTGGAGGATGGCTGTAGTGACAGGGCATGTTCCATGAGACACCAGACTCCTGCCCCTGCAGCATATTGGCCTCTTCCCAAGTACCTAGGGCCTCTTCATGCCATGAGAGTCTCAGCTAGAGGCAGGTCCTGAGCCTCCTCAAAGAGTATGAAGTGGACCTGCCTGGCTTCAGACTTCCCTCCCAGACCTACCTGCATCTGGAGGCTCAGCACAAGCTCTCTTCTTGAAAAAAAAAAAAAAGCCACAAAAATTCTTATTCCACACAAAAGACCTAAATATAGTACTCTAGGAAAAGTTCTTTACTTTTATGTGAAGAGTAAGTACTCTGTGTGAATTCTGCACTGCCATATGCACATTCTGGATGTGCTTTACAAAGCCAGTGAGGAACAACCAGCCCCGTAAAGCCCATCTACCACACTCATCTCCAACCCCTGAGACCCTTTCTCATCTTTTCCAGAAACTGGACCTTCTAGAGCAATGTTTTACAAGGAAACAACTTTGCTACGTAAAAATAAGTCACATAAAACTATTTGCATTGCATATTTCCACTCCCTTCTCTTTCCAATGAGCTGCCCTGTATGGGTGCCCAGGTGGAGATGGCCAGGTGTAAAGGATTAAGCCCACCTGGAGCCTTCTCCTGACTCCTCCCTGGAGATGGTCTGACCTGTCCCCAGGTGTCATGTTTAGGCCCCCCTCCCAATTCCTGCCAAAGACTGCTATAAAAGGAGGGGAAACAGGTTGTTTTCTCTCTCTGGTCCTGCCTGCCTGACCAGCTTCTCTCTGCCCTGCTGCTGGATCACCACATGCACTCCAGCAAACACGTTGGGATCATAGAATCATAGAATGGTTTAGGTTGGAAGAGACCTCAAAGACACC
>VWZI01009198.1:118921-252651 GCA_013396835.1 Psilopogon haemacephalus
TTCCATGTCCTTCTTGTGCTGGGGGCTCCAGAACTGCACACAGTACTGCAGGTGGGGTCTGACAAGAGCAGAGTAAAGGGGGAGAATCCCCTCCCTTGCCCTGCTGGCAATGCTAAGAAGCATTTTCTTTTTGGAACCCTAACTAACTACATTTCACCTTCAAAATCCTGCATCCCGCTTCATCCACCATCAAATTCCAGCATTTGGACTCAACTCCCTTCCATGGGTTGTATTCTGTTATTGTGTATTTTGCTCCATTTTTTCCCCTTTATCCTCTAATACCTCTCATTTTCCCTACCCAGTATTTTTGGTTCCCTTTTTCCCCAGCCTCTGTAATTCCCTCTACCTTTTGTTTATTGTTAAAGTTTATCTCTTTTTACTTACAAATCAAATCAAGTATTGAGCTTTTTTGAGCTCAGGAGGACTAGCTTAAACCCGATACATCAGGTCAGTGGTATGCTTGGCCTTTGACTTCATGGATGACATATCTCAACTCTATAGGGTGCTCATGTCTTGGCTCTATGGCTTGCTCTCTCCAATAGCATCACTAAACCATTCTGGAGCAACTGCTCTAGCCCTGAGGCTGATGTGCTGGTGGGTGGGCAGTAGCCAGAGCTCCTGCACTAGGAGGTAGTCTGCATAAGCCCTGTTTCTCTGGAAAAGCAGTTAAAAGTAGTTAGGATGCTCCCTGTGCTGGTTTATTTTATGTTGGAGCAATGGTAGGACTTGGGCCCACGCCTCATGCGGTACCCAGGGAAAAGGGCTAAGGACTGAGGAGAACACAGAGCCAAGCAGCCATCAGTCAGCCACTGCAGCTGGGCTGGGACCAAATGCGGTGCCCTGTGCTCTGTATCCCTTCTCTGCCAGCTACAGCGGCAGCCTGGATCCTGTGGGACCCTCCTCCCCCAGACCCAGACTGAGAGCTGCTTGGGACAATTGGGACGTTCATTAGGTCTGAGGAGGTAGTGAGGAGGATGGAGGATGTCTCACTTTCTTTATCCCTTGTAAGAGGGTTTCCACTATAAGATGATACCTTACTCCAGAGCAGCCTGGTCAAGTGGAAATCAACACTAGCTAAGTAAACACTGATCATCCTGCTTAGAGACTTAAATTAAAAAGCTTTGCCAATCAGCCTTGATTGATAGAAAAAGGACAGGGCATTAGGATCAGTCATGCAGCTTTAGAAGGCAAGACCTTCACCTCAATTTCTTTGCTTCTTTTCATGTTTGGTGACATCTCCCACATCAACCCATATTAATGCTTGCAGGATATTTACATACTGCTTTTTATAGTGAGTATAACTAAATCTACATATTAGTGTCCACCTAGGAGCTAAATGTTGTGCTAAAGAGAGCTATAGCTCTGCTGTGATCAGTAAGCCTGTTAGTCTTCACTCAGTGCCTTGGCTGTGAGAGCCTCTGGAATCAGCTATTATTATTTTTTGTGTATTGGTGTTATTTTGACTACACTCACCTGAGAGACTGGGATCAGATTGCACAAAAGGGAGAAAAAAAACTAGAAGAAAAAACCTCCAAACCCCAAACAAAGGCACTAGAGGTAAAATAAGGCCATTTAAAAAGATGGAAGCTGTCAGCATGACTGGGAAGATGCAGTAGATGAGAACATTGGTATGAAGCTGGTACCTGGCTTGGCTGCTCTGGTTGCCTAGAAGCTGCCCAGTGTGCCACTGTCACTGCAAACCAGATCTGCTGCAGGAGGGACAGCCTCTACCCTTACATCATCTGGCTGGGGATGCCAAAGGCTGTGGCTATTTGAAGGACTGAACTTGGGCTGTGCAATTTTCATATACACCCATCAAGGGCCTAACTCTGCTTCCTTTTTGCACTGGGAGCTTGCTGCAAACCCTCCTTCTGATCTTTAAAGATATTTCTTAAATACCAGACAACAGTATCAGAGCCAAAGGTTGCCCACCATAGCAAATGAGGTTTTTTGAAGCACTTCCACGACTAAACACAAATCTTGAGTTTGACCTCTTCTGCTTTGCCTGTTCCTGAAGTGTACTGATGCTGGTCGTCTGTTTTCCTCAGCCATGATGAGGAGAGACAGGACAGATCCTGACACCAGTCCTAAAGACCAGAGACATGTTGTGGGTGTCCCACTCTTTCTCTCATTGCCTCTGGAAGGTCCCAGCTCCCCCATGTGCTTGGGGCTTCCCTGTGCTCCCACAAACCTGCACAAACCTCCCACAAATGTTCAGTGAGCCCACTGTGGGGCTCCAGGCATGATTGACAGCAGCATGGAGCAGTGGGGCTGGCAGAGTGGATTAGCAGCTGATGGATATCTGTAACTCAATCTCTTACATCCCTGCTGCACCACCAGCTCCTGGGTCAGCAGTGCCTGGGCTCTGGCATGAACATGGCCAGGACAGTGAGCTTCGATTTTAAGTCTGCTAAAGCTAGAAAGCCTTGGAGGGACTAAATCCCAGTTACATCTCTGGGGAGACCTGTGGGAAGAGTTGAAATCCTTACAAAGTCCCTTACATTGATACCAAATGGAAAAGAGGAGCTGGAGGCAGCACGGCATGAGCTGCAATACCTCTGGTTTAGTTTTCCTCACTTGCTGCAAAAGGAACACCCCGAAACCACAGGGTGGGAGAGAGGGGAGCCTGAAGGACAAAATTAAGGAGGTTACGAAAGGAGCAGAGCAGGTTATCGGTGCGAGCACATTCCTGTGGGGCCCCTTTCACAAACCCCATGGAGCTGTTTGTACAGGACCCGCTGCTTGTCCCAGGAACATTTCTAAGATTGTTTCTAGCACTCTCGAGTGCGTGATTGTGCCTTGTCCAGTTATTTTAGTGATTGCTGCATGAGCCAAAGCATTACCTGAACACTGCATCCCCATGTGCACATGGCAGGGCTGCTGGAAGCTCCTACAGGGTGAGCAGGAGCTGAAGTATGTTTTTATTCAACACCACCTCTGCTGGCCAAGCTCATCTGAAATCTGATTAGTGACCCTGGCTCTGAAATCTACCCCTGTGGCTGGGCTAGGTGGAGCTCTGGAGGGGACCAGAAGGTTGGAGCACACTTTTCCGCAGCTCCAGTCTCTACCTGTGGCTCCTGGGAAGTTTTGGAGGTGGTGGTTGAGCTGTGCTACCCATGGGCTGCAGTGATTATCCAGCTCTGCTCATCAGCACCAGGTGGGGGGCTTTGGAAAGAACTGGGGGTTGGTGTCATGCCAGATACCCATAAGCAGTGGAGCAAGGCTCATTTGCAGTTTTTCCATTGCAACTGGAGCCAAGTGGGATGTTGTTCTCCTAGGCCTATTTTCAGGGGCATTAATTAGCTGGTCTTTTTTTTTTTCCAACCCCCCCTCCACAACTCCAAGGGGACAGGTTTAAAACAAGGCTATGTTTGCAATGTGATGGACACGTTCTCAGATGCCATTGCTCAGTGGGCGTAGGCTCTTGAATGGGTCGCCTTGAGCCCAGGAGGTCCCCAAGCACACATATTGCTCAGGCCTCATGCAGAACCTGGTCCATCCCTGGTTAGTCAGATGCACCTGAGCTGGGGCTTCCACAAGCATGTTTGTAGTGATCACAGCAACATTTGGCTCACGTAAAATGATAAGAGAGTGTTTATCTTATTGTTGATGCTCTACTCACTGCACCTATATTCTTGAGTACTGAACCACACGTGGACACAAGAAGATCCTGGAGGCTTTTCTGTCAATGGGGGCTGAGCCATGAGGGAAGCCATGAATGGCTGATGGTTGACATCCATTCCTGCACTGCCCATTCCCAGCCCATTTTCATCGTAACCAAGTATCTGAAAGGGGTTTCTCAGAGCACCACTGCTTTTCAATGTTTTATTAGAGAGCGAAGCCAGCACAGGATATTGAGCACTTCAGCAGCGAAGCGATACAGCGTTTGTCTGGCAGGGTTTAATGCTCATCTGATTGTGTTTCCAATTACGAGAAATGTACTGAAGCCAGCCCTGAGGCAGGCCAGAGAGCACTGAGCACTCCAAGCCTGGGGTATTTAGCTATATTATGACTTCTCCTCCCTCAGGATTCATCTGGAGAACAATTATGGCTCTTGCAAAAATTCATTCCTAGTTAAAGAGTGAGACTGGCTCTGAAGGATGAGACAAATTGAGGAGTAACTTTTGCAGTTGCACAGGACTTCTGAGCATCCTGAGAATATTTTTTGTTTGTTTTTGGTTTGTTTTTTTTTTTCATATCAAGAAAAATGTTATGTGAACCAGGGGGAAGGAAAATTCCTGCTGAAAACTTTCTCCAAAGCCCTTAAATTAAATTTGAGTCTGAACTGGACGTCGGAGTTTTCAGAGCTCCACTATACTGTTTGATATGTAGCACCCCAAAGCAGAGCAAACAAAATCATTTTTTTGAGAGGCTGAACCCCTAGAGGGGCCAGATTGCAGATCGCTGGTACCTGCTGGCAGCATCGCTCAGCAGCACCCCCGGGATGCAGGAATCGGGACCGTGCTGTAAGCGCCTCCCTGCTCAGGCAGCTGCCCTGCCCTTCTCTGCCTGTTACCTTCCACCTCAGCACAGCCTCCAAGACTGGAGCTGCAAATCCGTCCCGCAGGCGCAGGCCTCATCCTGATCCCTCTGAAGCCACCACATGCTTCAGGAGATGGCTCCTAGAAGCTTCAACCAAGCAAACTAATCTGCGGCAGACTCCCCAGCCGCAGCGCGCAGGGCAGCGAAGGCGCAGGCAGCGCAGCGGGAGCGGCACAGAAAGACTTTTATGGCCACAAAGGCCAAGTCGCACCTGCTAACGGTTGTGAATAGACTTGCAGACAGCACCAGGTGTGCCCAGCGCGGCAGGCTGCACAACTGGGTGTGCCTTTCATCTATGTATAGAGCCCCCATCAGGGGCTACGGCGAGCTTGACAATTGCCCTAATTTAGCAAAACTCCTGTGTGTCCGGCGGGTCGCCCTGCCCAGTCGGCAGGCGTGTGTCAGGAGCCATTGTATCGCTTGCCCCGGGCCTGGCCCCGGCCACGGCCCTGCGGGGAGTCGAGGAGCGCTGCTTTCATCCTTGGCAGGGTGCGGAGGGTAATGAGGGAGAGGGCAAAAAGGCAAGCGGGCGTCTGCCAGGGAAGCACGCTTCCAGCGGTGCAGGGAGCATCCCCAGCGCCCAAGGAGCAAGAGTGGCCAGGGGACCCCGCGCCCCACTCCAGCCCCTGCCCCCCACCCACCCCACAGTGTAATTCGGTTCATTAATTTCAAGTGACAGCCTTTTAGAGAAGGCATTTTAATTCTGTTACTGTGGATGGACTCGATGATCTTAAAGGTCTTTTTCAGCCTAACCAAGCCTGTGATTCTGTGAGACGTGGGAGTAGCTCAGGGCTTGTAGGTGTTTTACAAGTAAAGTGATGGACAGCCGTAACAAACAATGCCCCTGTGCTCACAAGGTGCTGGTGATGTCTCTTCTGCCATCTAACAGAGAGCCTGACAGCAAAAATACACTCAAGCTTTTATAATTTCAGGCATCATTAGAACTCCAAGTCATAATATCAGCTTCATTAGGTTATCCCCATATCCCAAAGCCACATCATAAAGATGCTGAGGTTTGTTTTTCAAATGCGGACCGCTTGTACTCAATAGAAGAAAGATGCTGATCTCATGGGGATAGCTGGATGAGATCAGAGAAGAGTTTTGCCAGCCACAGTCAGTATTCATTAGCAGCAAATGAGGACCCTGCTTTATCCTCTGCTCTCTATAGACATATGTGTGGTGGCACGTCTGAAGGACACATCTAAAATGCAGTCAGGGTTTCAAGGTTCCATTAGAAGCACTTTTTCCTTGCCTGAGCTTGGACAGTGTATATTGGATTTGATCTAATTATGATCTTCAAAACAAGCTCTGACAAGACAAGTGGTATGAGATGTCTTGGGTTTATTTTTATAAGTGCAAATCATCCACTGTTCTGAAAAAAAGGTTCAAGACCTTTCTCCTTCATAATTCTTTATAATAATTCTCCTTCTCCTTCCTAATTCTTTATAATAATCCCTACCAAAATTACAAAGGCAAAGGGTAAGATACATTTACATTTAGTATTGCAAAGCCGAACACCAGACACAACACTGCTGTTATCCGCAGCTTTCACTGCACTGTGTCACTTCTGCTTTTGTGGACAAGTCCCAGTCTGCAGAAGGAAACTCGAGTCTTCCCTTCACCATTTCACTAGTTTGAGAATGACAAATTACAGGGATGGGCAGAGGGCTGGAGCACCTCTGCTATGAGGACAGGCTGAGAGAGTTGGGGCTTTTCTGCCTGCAGAAGAGAAGGCTTTGAGGAGACCTTATAGTAGCCTTCCAGTATCTGAAAGGAGCCTACAGGAAGGCTGGGGAGGGACTATTCACAAGGTCTTGTAACGACAGGACGAGGGGTAATGGGTTTACATTGGCAGAGGGGAGATTTAAATGGGATGTTAGAAGGAAGTTCTTTACAGTGAGGGTGGTGACATACTGGAATGGGTTGCCCAGGGAGGTTGTGGCTGCTCCCTCCCTGGAGGTGTTCAAGGGCAAGTTGGATGAGGTCTTGAGTGATCTGTTCTAGTGGGAGGTGTCCCTGCCTATGGTGGGGGGTTGGAACCAGATGATCTTTGAGGTCCCTTCCAACCTAAATTATTCTATGATTCTGATTCTATGGTCAAGCAAAGGACAGAGCTGAGGTGCAGCATCCCCTGGTGTCTATGGCAGTCTCCTGGGCTTTTATAGGTGTCTGCCTTGTAGATCCCTGGAGAGTAATGGACTAGGAAGTGAGGGCAATGTTGCTTATCTTGCCCAGCCCACGGAGATGGACTGAGTGACTGCTCACACAACTGCCCTCTGTCATTGGTTATCTGAAATAGAAATGTAAATTACATTAAAAATAGTCTGAAGCCTACAGCTTGTGTTGGTGAGGTTGCCTTGGAGCACATCAGAGGTCTGCTGACGTACAGGTGGCCCTGCACCCTTGTGAGGGCTGTGGCTTCCCTCCTCACATGCCCCTCCATGCTGCCACAGTCTTTTTCCCACACTGTGTCTTCCCACTCTTATTCCATGCCTGGAAACATCTGCTGCTGCTCTGGTGGTGGCTTCTCTTCTGTATCACCTTGCGTGGCCCCAGGGCTGGGTTGTAAAGCTGGCAGGCCTTACTCAGGTAGAACGTTGAAGCCTTCCAACCTGCTGCCTGAGTAATAAGGAACAGTCCTTCTGATGACCAGCATCAGTAGTTTGGAACAGATTTTGGCAAGTCTGGCACTGCCCTGGATGCTCCCTCAACACCAAACTCTTGGGGAGGACCAATACATTAGGCCAGTCATTGTATCTTGGAAGGGGTAAAATACAGATTACAAATTGTCCAGCTCTAAGAGGTGCAGCCAAGCACATGATTCACATTGAGATTTTAGGACCGTGATCCTTCCCGTCCTGGGTATGACCATGTCCTCTCCAGCAGTTTGCAGTTCATGATGTGCATGTTGTGAGATGGCACAACAAATGCAGTACTGGTTGACCTGCTTCCTTCAGGGATGATCTGACAAGTCTAAACTGAGTGTATGTGCTAAGATTTGATGGCACTTCTAGACAGACTAAGCAGCAATATGTGTATCTGATCTGATGACTCACACCTTGAATGCTTGTCACCCATAAGTGGGCCAAAGCAATATGGCCTCACATCCTCAACACAATGTGAGCACACATTGTGAAGCACTGACTCCAGGTCCTGCATTCAGTAGGGGAGGGAATGTCTGACCAGTGGAAAGCTCTCAGCATCACATGAAGAGCCTCATTAGTTGATTATAGATTTGAAAATCTGGGATTAACAGTGTAAATTCATAAATGCTGCTTTGAAAAGTTCCAAACTCTGACTGCCATGCCACTGCACCGATTTCCCAAATCACTGCATTGTAAGCAGAAAAAGGCTTTCCATGTGCAGCTTGGCACTAAATTGAGGAACAAGCTGTGTAATAAATTCGATGGAATCAGATGGACACTTTGGTAACTACAGCTTGGAATGAAAGACATTATTTATTATACATGGTGTAGTCATTTGTGAAGGCATCAACGGCAATCAGGAAACATTGTACCAGACACAGCAAAGATGCAGAGCAGAGGAGACCCCACCCTAAACCACCTTCCAATGTAAATACATCAGACAATTTTTTTGCTTTTCACCGTAATTCTTCCCTAGACTCACCACAGACCAGGCACAGTTCAATACAAATGCATCTGCTTCCACAAAAGGTGTCTGACTCTCATAGACATAGGCTGCTCTTTCTTCAGGGGCTTTCCTTGGAAAAGTCCATTCCCAGGGCCCCCTTTGAACAACCTTAATCTAGTGGAAGGTGTCCATGCCCATGGCAGGGGCCCTGGAACTAGATGATCTTTAAGGTCCCTTTCAACCCTTCCATGATTCAATGACCTTTCCTTCCTGCCAGCAGGACAACCAGCAAGTACCAGTCCTAAAAGATTTTCCTGAGAAAACTATTTCTGTACACCTCTACTGAGACATGCAGGGATTTAACATCAGCCACTGGACACCATCAGACATCTCTACTCCATTTATTCCAGTTCCTACAGTAAAGGTTTGCAGTCCCTTACCTTCTAAACATAGCTAGCACCTCAGTAATCCTAGAATATATAATGAAGGCATGTTAATTACCACAACATCAGTGAATAACAGAAACTAGTGAATAATTGAATTGCCAGATGTGATTCTTTTTCATTCATGCTCGTAACAGTTTCACATGACAAGCAGTCCACATCCAAATTACACTGACAGAAAAAAGGTGTGTATGTTCTGATTAGACTGCTTTATTAATCAAATAATGCTGCTCCCCATGTCTCTGCAGGCTGCATGGGCTTAAATGTACACTGCACAAATGAAGATAAAACCCCTCAATAAAGCACTTCTGATCATTAGATTTCAAGGAGTGTTATCTGAAGGTTAAGTCTCATTCTTCCCATTTGGGTGATAAGGAAACAGACTGTAGAACACCACAGAAAAATCACTTCTATTAGTTACCTCCAAGTCAAATTGTAAGAATTGGTCTAGGTCCTGTTCTAGAGGACAAGGCTTGGTCTAATTAATCAAGTATTACCCATCAAACAAATAAAGAAGCATGTGTTCCAATAGAAGCCTCTATCATTCACCTCTCTACCACCATTGCTGCTGCTCAGCAATATAGTGGGAACAAACAGAAGGACATAATCTTCCAGCTGGTCTATTGTCCAAGTGACACAGGAGCAGAAGGATTTACAGACCTGTTTGCTAATGGAATAAAGGTTTGCATGTTCAGAAATGCAAACGTTTTCTCTGCACAGGAGCTACACACCACACAGAAGGCTGCTCCCTGAAGGCTGTACAGAACTGGGGAACGCAGCTAGGAGAGCTGTGACTATTAATGTTTGCTGCCTCCCCCCAAAAAGATCAGAAACTACAGTGAACACACAGCTGCCAGTGTCTACAGACCACAGTGACAGCAGCTACTCTGAGTCCTGAGCAACTCTTCAAAATAGTGGTAGAGCAGTGCATTGAGAAAGGAGACACATTTACTTAGCCTCTGTGCAAAAGTCAACATTTGCCTCTGGAAGGCAAATCCTGGTTCTGGTGAAGCCAGTAAGTACTTTGGTGACAATGGAAATTAGGTCAGGATTTTAATTTGATTTTACTTCCAAATTTATTTCAAGAAAGATTTGATCTGTGAAAAGTTGAGTTGATCAAAGCAGGCAGATTTGCAGTCTTCTGTATCCACAGAACCTGAAGGAAAGGTTTTCTTAAAATCACTGTGCTTTACTTTTATTTTTTTGGCAGCTTGGGTGCTATGTTGTTTTGAAACCACATGAAGCTGAAGATGACACCCATTGTCTTCGGGAGAGTCTCATCATAAGCAAACTTCATGGAGTCTTCTAAAGGTATTTCTACAACTTCAATCAGCTCTCCTTCTTCAGGTTGGCCACCTCCTTCACCAGTTTTCATTTCATCTGTTACTTCTGCATAAAATAATGTCTGCCTAGAACCTGTCACACCAACTCCAGACCTGGAAAAAAGCAGAGAAGGAATTTTGGTTTAAATAAAAAGGAGGTAGCTAGAAACTAGTAACAGAAACCTGTATCCTTAGCTTGTGTCACTAAGCAACATGTCCTGACTCTCCGCTACAGTAATTTGGAACCTACACATGCAATTTTGTAAATACAGAAATTGATTGCACCTTTTCATGCAGAAATACTACTGAACACAGTTGCACGTGAAATGCATTTTCAAATGTATTCCAGAGCTTTGGAAAAACATTAGTTTGGGAGAAAAGAAAAAGCTAGGATTGAATTGGTGAACTATTTGACATCTAGTGAAGCCAAAAGAAGTTCTGTCAGCTGACCTCAGTGAAACCTGGACTGCATGATGACTCAGAGATTTACAAACAACAGAATTAAGCTTCTCAGAGTATCTCTGTGCTATCATGCTACATGTGCTTGTTTCTACACAAATATTTAGGTTTTTTACAGTTAAGAAGATTATGTCCATTCACAGCTGGAGTCCTCTACTTGTGGACTGGATTGGTACAGGAACAGAGAGGCAGCCAGAGAGTCTTCCTCTATCCTTCCTGAACTTTAGCCTTGACCCAAATGGACCATGGTAAGCACGCACATATCTGAAGTAATTCAGTCTCTCCACTAAATTTGCTACAGTGGATTTAGTTGAGGATATTTTAGATTATGTAGTCTTTCTTCAGCTAGACCGCTCACTGTGTATTATACTTCTTATTTGTTAATCCTCTGTTTCCTTAGGACTACTTCATTTAGGTATTATTAAATAAGGGATAAGTACATAATCCACTCATTTAGTCCTTCCAAGAAAATATTCACATTGTAATCACAACTTCATTTCACATGATTACAAGTGACTTTTCACATTGGATCTGGATCCAAAGTTCAGTGAAACTGCGAATGAGGCATTAGGGCAAGCTGAAAAATTAGCTTCCATGTAATTGCACATACAGAGGATTCTGAGATTTGTAGCAGTGCTGTGATCTCAGAGTGAATACCCGTACTTACCCAACCATTAGTCTACTAAATCTTTCACTTAATCCAGCACACATCACACCCCACAGCAGGAATTAATAATTTGTCTCTCACTTCTCTGAGAACACTGGCAATTATTTTTATTGGTGAATTAACAGTGATTACTGAAGTTGGTTTCTTACATCAATACACTTTTTAAAAAAAAAAACCAACACAGAACAGAGAGCCAATCAGTTAATTCTTTTTCTAAAACTACTTCTGATGCATTCTGTGACTAGTTTTAACCTCTCCAGGATTATTCTTTCATAACTAAAAATAACTGCAAATAGAAACTTTACCATCTTGGGCACATCCAGGACCTCTGAGGGCTGCTATGGGATTTCTTTCATTTTGGGCTCATCACTTCATTTCAGTGTCTGTAGTGAGGTTTTTTGATACATGTTTTAAACTGAACCCAGCCTAATCTGATGTAGCAAAAAACCAGTCTAACAGTTTTCCCTCTCCCACTTTCATAGAAGTATGCCACCTCCTTCCTCAGTCAGTCTGATTCTGTATTTACCTTCCCTAAGCATCTCTTTTCTGCAGCGACTCTCCTCAGTATTTGTATGCTATTCTGATAACCAACAGAGATAGTTTGCCAATAGAGAGACATCTAGGGCTGACAATCATCCACAGACTATACGTGCCACTGGCACCCGATCAAATGTCTTCTTGGGACTCCCTGTGTCATGCTCCCTTTCCCCTCTCTAACTGGAAGCTGCCTAGAAGAGTAATGCTGTTCACCAGCCGTGCTGCCATTCATCCCACCTCAGCTGAAGATCCGGCCAGCAGACAGCACAACACAAACGTGACCTTTGAGAAAGCAGCAGGAGTTGCACACTGGACCCACCAGACCACTTTAATCATTCTGATCTCATTATAAAAGTACTCTAGATTCATCTCTCATCAAGTTGCTATCAGCAACCAGCTCGCAGAAGCCGGAATCCATTTTGTATGCTCACGTGCTAGCAGTGCCCTTTCTGCTGTGAGGATGATGGCACACTTTACTTGATTCTCTTTGTGCTAAAATACAGTATTTTATTTTCTTGGTATTATCAGGCAACAATATGTAATGTGAAAAAGCAACATTGGAAACAAAATGCTGATCAAGAGCAAACAGATCTATTTCACAGTCCATCACAAATGGCCATTTAAGCTTCAGTCTTTCAGTGAACATTGTCTCCCTCAGCCTAGTTACCTTGATACCTGTTACTGACCATTGACCAGCTGCGTCCACTGGAAGAAGCCTCACTGGGAGAATGGATTTGTGATGGAAGAGTAGACTGCTTCTTTGTGGGTTTTCCCCTCTTTTCCTCCTTTACTTGTCTGAGGAGGCAGAAAGGTGGTTTTTTTTTTCTGAAATCAGCTGGAGATCTAGATCTGTTTTTCTCTCCATATAATGATTGCTTGTTCTGAATTGTTTCTGTGAGATTTGCATTTTTAGCAATTAAATAAACACAGGGAGACCAGTATTTAGAAACTGGTTTTGGTAGCTAAGAATAAAACAACACATTAATTTATACTGTAAAATTTGCAAGACTAAGAATGCAGCTTACTAGTCCCCACAGGTACCATCAAAAAGCACGTGACTATGCATTAAATATATATTAAATGTTCTGATATTTCTGATGGGTGTCAAGTCTGAGCTTCATCTGGGGTGCCCCACCTGCAGAATAAAAATGATCCTAAACTGAGCATACCCATGTCCACTTGCTATTATGAAAAGGTTACATAGAGAAACATGAAGACTTTATTCCAGAAGCCCTCCTGTAAGAGCATTCTGGTTTGATTATTTACAGCACAATCTTCATCTTTATCACCGGTGACCATTTACTTATGAAACAGCTGCAGCTGTGGAAATCACGGGAGTTCACTTGCCACACATTGTTCTTGTAAGTAGAGGCAAACTGCTCCTCCAGGTGCAAACAAACTGGGCCACTCAGTTTCTTCTTGCTTAGCTCAAATAGTGTGGAGTGAGTTCAGTGTGCTGTTCTTTCATTGCATTTACTCGTATGATGGTTCTACTAAATCACTGATCCTCTTCTTATGAACTAAATGCAGTGGCTATTGCATTTACTTGTAATGATGCTTCTACTAAATCATTGATTCTCTCCTTATGAACTAAATACACCAAGAGTGGCTACTACATTAAATACATATTAAAAGAGGGAAGGACTGGACATCAAAGTACTTCCTTTGTCATGATGCCCAAAGTTATGGCACTTCTGTGCATATAATCTGCTGCAGAAACAAATAAAAAATTGCAACAATACATATTCAGGGGAGGACACATCCACATGTTCATTCTTTCTTATTTGATTACCTAACTTATCTTAGTCTGAAACTTTGCCAGGAGCTATTAAAAGCTAATAAAAACTTCCATATGAGCTATAAATAAAATCAAAGAGTGCTGGTATTAATACTCATCTTGCTCTCTTACTTTTCCTCCCCCAAACCAGTAAATTTAACATTTAGAAGACTATTCAGAATCCCCTCACTATGTAGACGGGTGACTTTGGAGAGCATTACATGACACTATTTTAAAATATATTAATTACTGTTATTTATTTTCTAACTATATGTCCATTTCAATGGCTTTAGAAAGAAACTAAAATATACAGGCATATATATATGAGAGAATATATTTTAACTCAGAAAAAAACCTCAGAAATATATTGTAACTCATAAAAAGGGCATATTTCTTATCTTTTTTGGGGGGTTGGACTAGATGATCTTTCGAGGTCACTTTCAGCCCCTGACATTCTGTGATTCTGTGATCTTTTTTAATTTAATATTTTTTTCTCTAAATATTCTTGCTTATCCTGCCAGTTGATCATTTTTATGTGGAGTGCCCTTTAGTAAATTAAATATTCTCCACATTGCTTACTGACGCCTTTCCCATTTCCGGACTCTTAGATACTAATGTATCCTGCCTGTCCTTATAAAATTGTCCAAAAATCAATGCTACTGACATTTAATTTCTCTTAGTACCTTTGATTTTTGTAGAAAAAAGTTAACACGTTTGTTGCTTTGAAGCTGTTCTAGGCCTCCATCTGGCTGAAATAATAAAGTATTTTAACACATACTGTGGAAAAGGAGTATATACATTTCAGTGATTTTGGGTACTGGGGCTGGAGGATGAAAAGTGTGGAGAAGGTGTATCTGGCTGGTATATAGGCACATTTTCAGTATGCTTTCAGGTTTATCTGCAACTTCCTAAGCTTTTGCACACTTGTATTTTCGGAATATGATGTCTGTGGAATTTTGATATGCCTTTAATCATGGTAATATTTCTTTTTCTGCCACCTTCTTCCTCAATCCCAAGTCTGTGACATATGCTTTTCCTTGCCCTCACAGTTCACATTACAAATAAAATGCTTTTGCCATGGTCTGAAATGAGTCACTTATTAACAGATTACAGCTATATTCATTAGCTTTGCATCTGTGGAAATCACAGGGGTCAGCACACTCGATCTGCAAGTGATGAGTTTCACCCTGGGAAAACCACCTTCCCGATAAAGGTGTCTCCCCTTCTCACTACCAGAGAGGCTTGGTTTGGGGGAGAGAAAGCAGAGTCTGAACTCACAGCACCAGCCCATGGTGGGGCTTCAGGCTTCAGTCTCACTTCAGGGGTTTAACACCATGTTGCTCAGACCAGGCATGTCATGGCTCATACTGACCCAGACCTACTAAGCCTGGCTTGACCTAGCTGACTGTTCCAGATGTATTTTGATGTGTCTGTACAGTGCGTGACTCTTACTTACCACTGTGGGACAAATGCAAATGATCTATAAAAAACATAGCTCTGTTTTCCTTGTCTCTTTACCATGAGGATTAGTATCCACTGAGAAGTTTATAGTTGTTTCAATTAACAGCTACACGGCTGGCAAATACTCTCTGTCAAATCATTAGGGCTTAAACTCATAAATCCTGCAACCTCAACAGATAGATTCTTAAAACCAAAAGTCTATTAGCACTAAACTTTTAGCATTGCTTCAGAGACAGAGAGAAACCTGCATTACCTTTGACAATAGCAAGCCTAAGAATGTAAGCATGTCAAAGCAAGGATGCCAAAGGGGTATGGCTTTCATCACAATCATAACTTAAATGGAACTTTAACACATCAAAACATGATTGTATGTCACTACCACATTTCATTTTAAAGAAAACACTCCAGTACTGTGATTAAATCATGCTATGACTTTCAAAGCTGTGGGCAACACACTTGTAGGAAAGAGCACAGCAAAGAAGTTTCTGCAGAATGACTGAAAGTACTTCTCCTCACACCTTGGCCAGGGGTGGGACAGGCTGGCAGAATGAGGCTGTAACTAGAGTATTTTCTGTCTACTTCCTTCTTAGCCCACGGAAAACAGAGAAAACAGATTGTCATTCCAATCTGTTTTTGAAGCATGGGAATAGCAGCTATCACAAAGCCTTTGTTTAGTTCTTCCCTTTTAGTAAATGCATGAGCAAACACATAGAACACTAAAACAGAGCTCACAAAAGGGGACTTTTTACTTGTCGTATCTAAGTTCATAAGCATGAAGATACAGATCTATTTTTATCACAAGTGGGTAACAGTATATTATTGCTTTAAAAAAAATAAATCAATAGCATTTAAAAGGCACAAGTGAAACTGAGTCCACCTGAAACATTTGCCCATGCTGAGTAACGGTTTCTTCCAAGCAAGTGTGTCTGCACACATGTGCATGATGGCACATCTCCACCTTTGTAAGCAAGGCTGACATTCAAACCATCTACTCAAGGTTAGCTTTGCCTTCTTCTCTTGACTGGGTGCTTGTCTATGCCAACCAACTATTTAATTCACAATTATTGCATTCATAAATGTTACATTTTCAATTTGAAGGAAAAAATGTGCATGAGAAAGTAAACAATATCTTAGCCTCTACTCCTTTGCTGTGATGTAGGGAACAAATAAATTGGCTTAATGTGAAGACTTAATAGTTTAACTCAGATTTCTGAGAGACAACAATCAAAAGCTATATTTCTAGTAATTTCTTAACCTTTAACAAATATAAACCCTATAAACAATCAACATTTACCTGCTCCTACCAACACAGAAATATGTTTTTTTTTTTTGTTGTTGTTGCTTTAATCTGACATAATCAATGGGAAAACTCCTAAACGCAATATATCCTTTTGTAAGATGTAAGCAGAACGAATGCAGAATTTGGGCACACGCTGAATACATAATTCATGTTTACAAATAAATGCGATACAAATCTCTGCTACTTATGCTGAAATCAAGATCTATTCAGGCATGCAACATATATGCCAATGAACAGTGACATGTAGCTCCTATTGTCACGTCTCAGGACCTTTGTACAGTTCTGACATTATAAGCAGCAGGTGCAGTAAAAAAGCAGAGAAGTAATTAACATAAAATTATATCACATTATGCCATCACCCAACAGGTGTACTAGCAGGTGATCTTTCTAATTATAATGCACTCCAACATTTTCAAGGCTGTTATTCTTTCTACATAATAACCTGTGAATACAAACCATTTTTTACCCCGCTGCACATAGGCTAATAGCCATAGCACAGTAATTGCAACATCCAATACTAGTTCTGTGAATGCTCCTCTTTGTTGTATACTTTTGGGACGAAAATCAAATGTAGGAAGATTAAAGTAAGTACCTATGTTAATATAGCTAGGCCCTTAAACTAATCCATCTGATTTGTTTTGCAGCAGGGCTGAGAACCTGCAGCTCCTTTTGTGTCCAATTCATAGCCAAGAGTTTATTACAGCCTCTGGGAGAAAATAAGGATGAAATAAAGGCAAAAGGAAGTTGAATCAGAGCTTCTGAGTCAACTTTTTGCTGGTGTGCCCTGAGGTGTTATTTAATTCCAAATAAATTCACAAATATTCTTCAAGAAGACCAAAATTTTCATGGACTGAAACAAAATATTGTAAGTTGCAGTGGCAATAGCACCATCTTTAACAACAGCAGCATCAACACTAAAAAGGTATTTCCCTGTCTTGAAACAAGCCTCAAGGGAAATAGTTGGAAGGACTTCAACTGAAAAACTAACTCACAGCTGAGTTCTGCATGGGATTCAATCTGAAAATTTCTGGGATATCATAACAGGTAGAAAACTTATTATATCTGATAGGAAATTCCAAAGTCATTAATTTTGTTTTTAGGAAAAAAACTCTAAAACCTGGAAGGATACTCACAGATTTCTTTTAGAGCTTTCCAAAATGAACAAGTTATCTTGAAGTCCAGAGGCAATGAGGCCTCAGTTTACAATTATACTACTATAGTATTAGCTTCATTTTATTACTGAGCTAAATAGTTCTTTTATACCCACTGCCCCTATCATCTGTGCCATTTTTTACTGAGGCCATACATACAACTGACAAGAGCACAGCATCTAAACATTCAGGAAGCCTCCAAAAGTGTATTAGCTGATGCAAGGATAGATAGCAAACTTTTAGTAACACCAAATTGAGGTTATTTATTGTGCACCAAGCACAAAACTCAGGTGACAAACAATACAGATGTTTTCCAGAACGATTCCTGCTTCTATCTACTCAGCACGATGAAGCATTTGCATTTAAATTCACCGTCTGGGAGGCATTTTTAGTATAACAGGAACACATATTTCTGAGTCCTCAAAGTGTGGTTCCAATGACTTCCTCCTGCCAAATCCCAGGTTGCCCAGGAAGGTTGTGTCTGCTCCCTCCCTGGATGTGTTCAAGGCCAGGCTCGATGAGGTCTTGAGCGACCTGATCTAGTGGGAGGTGTTCCTGCCTGGGCGGGGGGTTGGAACTGGATGATCCTTGAGGTCTCTTCCAACCTAAACCATTCTATGATTCTATGTTTTTCTTGTTATTTGCCTCTAGTCTAGTCTCCTTTATCCACCCATGCCATGCTGCCCCTCCTGCTGCTGGGTGAACTTGTTCTGAAGAATGCTACTCAGCTTGTGTGAGTTAGAATCATAGAATTGTTTAGGTTAGAAGGGACTTCAAAGATCATGTAGTTCCAACCCCCCACCATAGGCAGGGACACCTCCCACTAAATAAGACATTCAAGGCCTCATCCAACTGGCCTCAAACACCTCCAGGGAGGGAGCATCTACAACCTCCCTGGGCAATCCGTTCCAGTGTTTCACCATCCCCAACTCCTGGCTTCTTTCCTGATTTCTCATTGACTTCATAGATACTCTGCAGATCCATCAAGGTAATTAAGTCTGAAAACTGCTTAATGCAGCGCCTGACTTCTAGCTGATAGGCATCTTGTCACAGGAGCTTTGACAGAACTTAAGAATGGGTTCCATGGCTTATTTGTATGTGCATTTGAAATACCTGTAGCAGTATTATAGTTAATCTTTTCTGCTTAGCTGAGAATCACAGAAAAGAAATCCCCCAAAACCACTGTTGCAATCCCTGATAATAGTTAGAAAAAAACCCCAAAACTATCTACAGGTTACCTCCCATCTTTACTGCTTCCACTGTTTGAGGACAGAGCCAAGTTCTGCTTGAACAGTTTAAGACAGTTTTAAGTACTTCCCTCACCTTGTTAAAGAAAATCCTCCACCACAATGAATGTACTTTCCCCAAGTCAATTTAGTGCTCAGACCAAGCTTTCTTTTCAGCATTGTTCCTTAACCTCATCTTCCTCTTTTTCTGTTTGAGGATATTCTATTCCATTTTCTGTTCCAAGTTCCTCCTATGCATTGCCCATGCCCTCCCCTTCATAATCCATTGGCCAAAGAACCATATTGACCTCCCTAGTCAAACTGTTTCTCCCTTTACATTTGATGTGTTTTCTGCTTTCCATGTCCTTCTGTCAGGCCTAGCTCAAGTCCTGCTTGTATTCCAGTCAGGCAACTTCCTTCTCTTCATCATGGAAGAGGTGTCATTAGGAATACAAGGCAAATCCTTGCTGTCAGAACAAAGGACGTGTTGACAGAGAAACTCCTGTTTGTACAAAAGCCTTTTCACTGCATTCAACTTTTGAGTTCTCATCTACACAAATCTAACAGTAAGCTCAGTGATTATTAATTATAGCTATCTAAATATTTTAATGTGCCTTTATTTGCATCAAGAAAGGAACAACAGCTAACAGATTTGTCAGGAACACATCAAGTGCAGTCAAACAATATCAGCTATAATAGGATAACAGGTCTTGTGGATAGAGGCAGCAACACAAAATAGCGAGTTTATCAAGGCTTTGAGATCATGATAGACTTAGAAACTGATGAAACTGTGAAATAGGTGCAAAACTAGTATGAAAATCATACTCATGGAATGGATATCACTGTCAAAATGGAAACACAAACTAAATAGAATTCCACTGGCGACCATCATACATTCAGTGCAATTCGATATTTTGGTTTAGAACTTGTAAGTTGAATTACAGGCTGCAGGCAGCAAAGCTGAGAGAGAGTATTTCTAAGAACCTAGAGATAAATATCAGAATTCAAAACCATCCCAACAGCTTGGAGAAATAGTCTGAAAAAATAGGATACAAGTCAGGAAAGGCAAGTTCAAGGCTCTGTGTTCAGGCAGCAATAATGAACAGCACACAAACAGACACGAGGTGAATGACAGAACAGTACTGCTGCAGAAAAGAGTTGTGAGATAAGGAAGGCATTGCGGACCCTAAGTCACCAAGAGAATGCCACTGAAAGAGGCAAATGTCACACCACAGCATAAACCCAAAATCATCTGTAAGACTAGAAATAAAGCTTCCACTCTATCTGACATTGGTAAAGCCCCTGCTAAATGTTGTGCTCCACTTCAGGCACTTTTTTTTTTTTTTTTAAGAAACAGGCAGATGAGAATGCAAGAAGGCAGAGGACAGTAGAAGGAACGATCAGACATCTACAAAACATGGTTTAAAGAGAAAGCTTAAATCAACTAATGTAGTTTTGCACAGGGAAAAAAAAATAAAAGGAAGACATGTTCAAGCAAACATGTAGAAGGTGCAGGAGTGCCCACTGGGAACAGAGTAGTAAGTCTTGGACTTGAAGTAAAGAAAGTGAACTTTAGGGAAGACATAAGGGAAAAACTTACTCATGGTACATATGGACTCTTCAGACAGAATGCAGAAACCCTCCAAGATATGCTATGAAACGATCAGATGTTAGAGAATGTAGATAGCATGTTTGTCAGAAATTATTTAAATCTAGCTGAGCCTACTCTTTCAAAGAGGACCAACTGCAGATGAGATCCTCCCAAAATTCCTTCCATTTTCTAACCAAACAACTCAAAGAGGTGTTAAAATAGAAGCACATTTTTCAACCAAAAAAATAATGCTTTTTAGCTAGATGTAAATCAGTAATGTTGAGTCAAGCTAATACACTGAAGCTACAAACTTCTACAGCTGCTTGTTAGGACTTACATTCTACTTGCTCTGTTTTGTGCTTGTATATACACACATAGGAACATATACACAAGTATATACATTTATATGCTCTAGCCTGTCAGTCTCACCCAACTTGTAAAATTCTATAGACAGCTAGAAGGCACTTTTTCTTCCAGTAGAACAAACCTTTCATCTAGCTTCAAGGAGTTGTAAAAGACAGCCCCTGTGATTCACTCCCTCCCCTCAACAGAAGTACTGCTCGTTAATCCAGCAGGAAATAACATTTGCCAGGATTGACAGCTGTGGATTTGTATTCAATTTCCAAATTAAAAACCAATGACAGGGCCCAGTTCAATGGAGATGTCAAGCAAAATAAAGAAAGTTAAAAACCTGCTGCCTTATCTGTAGAACACAAACATACATTTTAGATAACAGTATTAAAAGCTGGAAAGGAGATATAATGGGATTAAATATGTGCACAAAGTGTTTTCTGAGGGCTTTTTTTTCACCCTTTCAACAACTCACGTTTTGTGTTGCTCCTCTAATATACTACACATTCTTCTTACTCTTAATACATGTTTTAAAACATCATAAAATCTTTAACTATTTGAAATCAGGCAAAATAAATAGTGTAAAAGTTTTCATGGCCAAATCACAGCCAAATCTTCAATAACATTAATGTCCAGTTCAAAGAAGGTTTAGTTACAGACCTAATATTGTGAAGAGATCCAATGGCACAGGTTCTTGTGTTTCTGCAAAATTGTGTTTACGGTACACTGAAGTCCATGTTGGACAGCTTCTACTGTTAATTAGAGTATTGATAATAAGATGGAAAATGCCTGACTCAGTCAACTTGGGCTGTTTTCTAGTGCTGTGACAAACTGCTCTGGGAGCCAAATACTACTTTCCCCAGTTCTAATAGTTTCTGGAAGAAATTACAATGGTATCATTCTTACCGGGAATTCAATCCCATAATTATGACTCTATAGCTTTTTAAGTCTCTGTAAATGCTGCACTCACTTGCTGAAAATTACACCTTTCATATACTTTTGAATGTCCACATTCTTCCAACACACTGCATAAATAACAGGAAATGCTCATTTATGTTCAGGTCACTTCAGCAATCTGTGGAAAAAAAAAAATCCAACAACCCAAAACAAAGTGTTTTACATTACTTACCTGTAAGAAGTGATTCTCCTTAGGCCTGTAAGAGGAACACAATAGCCACACTCTTCTAAGACTTCTGCACATGCAATTTCTTCTAAAGACAGGCCTGACTTGTCTACAATGCCAGCACAGAGTTCGTAGGTCACTCCCACCATGGCAGGTAAGGGATCCTTTAGATGAGAGAAGCTCTCTCTGTCCTGATTCTGAAAGACTTGAGGATGATGTCTTTCTACTTCACACATGTAAACAGCTAAAAAAACCCAAAATCAAACAAAGAAAAGAAATAAGAGTGGTGGAGGAAGAAATGTTATCTTTTTCATATTAAATTAAAAAATTATATGGTGCACAAACTTTATCTGGAAATTTATAACCATCGGAGTACTTGACAGTAATAAGGAATTCAGTCAAGTTATCTGTTAAAATTGAAATTTTAGACTTTACATCATTTGGAATGAATCCATGCACTCCTTAAAATAAATAAAAATTCAAGCTAGTTCATCCAAGAAGCCTAAGTCTCAGAAGCACCAAACAGATTCCATTTTTTTGGGCAACGTAAGTATCAGGATCTAATTTAAATTATGGAGTTATCCTGCAGGGAAGTTGGGTTGCACATTATGTACCATGTGCACAATGATGAGTCTTTCAGCCTGTCATCTCAGCTGTTATTTAGAAAGGGTATGAAAAGCATGTATGTTTGTTTGAGGGGGGGAAAAAATCCCCTCTTTTGAACATGTAGTTCCTTGCAGAGATTCCTGTGTGGAGTCTGAGAAAGACTTCTTGAATTAATCTACAAACAGCTGCCACTGTAATGCACTCCTAAAGAAGTGCAAATGCCAGATTTTAGCCCTTATTTAAGGAAAACCTCTCATTGATGCCCAAAGAAATTTTCCCTGAGTGAGAATTGCAGGGCTAGATTTTAGCATACAAAGAATCATGATTGACAATTCCAGGGCATTGTAACTTTAATTTAAAGGTATAATCACACTTGTTTCTTCTTTGATATTTCTTCATGTCTATCCCCTTGCGTTTATTGAAATGTTACCATGAGGATCTTATAAAACAACCTGAATAAAACTAATTTAGAAATTGAAATTAGTTTTATTCCATTACAGTATTTCTTAAACTGTAACTCAGTTTTACAAATGAGCTTGTATTTTATCCTTGTTTCAAATGCAAAGAGCTCAAGTTCAATGGACAACTTTTTATTCTTCAAGTTACTGGATTTAGCTTATTATTTCTTAAAAACCCTGATACAGAACAAGGCCTCTACAAAAATGTCACATAAAAGTGAAGTACTACAATCATTTCTCAAGCAATTGGTCTCTGAGGAAGAGTCTACACCCCAGAAATATATGCCTGGGCTCCTACTGTAATGCTTCTTGTGACACCTCAGAAGTGTAGTATAATAAGACCAGCACTTGAAAGGGAGGTGTCTTGAAAGGGAGTTAAAACTTTGGAAGCTGTTTGTAGTAGCCACATATAGGCCTTTGAGATTCAAACAGTTAAGGAGAGGAGCCTCCATTTCTTACTTGAAAGACGTGACTAGAGCTCTGTTTTCTTTTTAAAATACAGCACAAAGGCAGCAAAAGATTTTCTTCCACGCAGACACAGAGGGACATTCTCTGACATGATTCTCAAGACTTTAAATACTATTACAATTATCATAAATGACAATTAAGCTCAAAGATCCCACATGGACTAAATACTCTTAAGCTTTTATTCCTTTTTTTAGTATTCACACAGCCATATCAGTAAAAACAAAAAGGAACAACGTATGCATTTCACTAAAGGATGTAGGCATCAAATCAGGATGCAGGTAAGAGTGAGAGGCACAGAAATATGAAACTGTGATTAAAGTAACTCTTTCTGTCATTCCAGCAAGCACCTGCCATTCTCCTCCCTTATTGGGCTCCATGTAGATCAAAACCTACATTCCCAACAGCACCCAATCTGTAGTCCTCTTCAGAGAGGTCCTGAAATATGCCAACACTTCAAGCTCAGTAACAGATTTTTTCTCTGTAGATAAGGAATAAAAGAACCTGTATCAGCCACTTCTGTAAGAGAGACCAAATATTAGAGCATTCACCAAGGAGTCAGAGTATGAATACTGTATCACCAGGCTTGCAAAGGTTCAAACTCAATTTATCTCAGAGATAAGCAATGCCTAGAAAACCAAGCTGTCTGCTAATATCAGGAAGCAAAGGAGTATACCATACCTCTCCTGGAGGTGTAAAATAGATTGTACAAGTGATGTACCAGGGGAGATAACGTACTGGATGGAAAAGCAGTCTTGTAGTGTATTGGCCTAGGCACACTCTCTGGAGGGAAACATGTGATTCCCCTCTTCCTCATCACAGCTTGTTGGCTTACTACAAATGTGCTAGGATTTTGGAGAGTAGAAACCAGAAACAAGAGCTCAGCTCCCAGCACAGTCATCCATCCACTAGCCTCAAGTCTGACTACTCTGTTGTCTTTTGATGGATTATGCCATCAGTAGTCAGAAGCTGCCCCTGCATCATCACCAGGCAGTCTCCTCCATCATCAGATGGGCATGTGCAGCAGCACATTTATTGCTATAAGTAGTCTCAAAGTGAAAACTCCAGTAGACCTATGTACTTGGTTTCCTTTTCGCAAAGCTAGGACAAAGGACAGATAGCTCAACCAAACTCATCCAACCAAAGCTCAACCAAACTCATCTAGTGATACCACAGTTGTGAATCAAAGCAGCCTTGCCACATGACTGATGCAGGGCCATGTTTCCTATCCCTGAACAGAAGAAAATAGTAGTACAGACTTAGGGGTTAGTGGGGTTTGGCTGCCTGGGGAACACAGTAGCTTTTGTTTAAACTTCTGATTTCTCTTTGACTGCATCATTTTTTGGTATCTTGTCAAACAGAATGTGGCTTATGGTTCAAATCTTTGATACTGTTTATCAAGTCAATGCAAAACCAAACATCTCAATGATGAAAGCTCATTATACTTAAAGTGAAAACAACACTACTAGCCCTAGCCCTTTCCAGAAATATACTGTCTTATTACGTCTGAAAATGTGTGGTCAGTTTGCTACCAAAATGAGCACTGCCTGAGATCGTTCCAAATCAGTCATGGGTAAGGAACTAATATGAAAACTACTAAGATATATGCATGATTTTTTTTTTCTCTCTGCTCCTTCCAAATGTGTGACTTTGTGATCATTCAAGATAATCTAAGTCCACGCTACACTCAACAATATGGTCCTGTCTGCCTCACTCCAGTTGTGTGCTCCCTCAGGCTAACATGAGTTTTTTCAAGCCAGTCACATAAGCTGCCTAATCCTCAATTTTAATTTTTTTTTTTTTTAGGTTTGCTGCTGTGTTAGACCTCTGCTGTGGCTGCATAAGGGTGAGTGCTGCCAAGGGAATGGGGTGGAACAGGGGGGGATGAATGTCCTATGAGCAGCACAGACTCCAATGAGAAAACCTGATCAGGGTGCCACACCCTAAGGAAAGGCACAAGCACATATGTCATCCAGCACACATGCAGGGATCATGCCTGGAGAGTGAGGAGCAGCTGTCTGCTCACAAGTAATCAGCTAACACCTTCTTGGTGTGCCTCTGGTAGCAGCTAGCACGGAGAACATTTCAGCCTGTATTTTTGCTTTGTGGAACAGACACCAAGGCATACAATAGCCATGGAATGGAAATACAGATGTAGCAATGTCAGTAATGTCACAGCATGTTTGCAGTCCCAGAACTGCTATGGAGTGCCTGCCTGACCACTCCTCCCAAGACCAGGCTTCTGAGCAGCTCCAGCCTCTGAAAGAGTTTAATGCCAAGAACAGCCCAGTCTTCTGGGGCAGATCTGACACCTCCATGCTGATGATGTAATGAACCTGTTTCTCCTCACTACACATACATGTGTGCACATATACAAAGGTTTCTGCCTAAGATTGCCTCAAAGACAGCAACAGCTATATGAGCCATTTTATTCAGCTGGCAAATAGAAGACATTGAATTATTGATAAACAAATACTTCCTCTTTACAATAGGGAATACAGTGCTTCATGAGATGCACTGTCAGTGTAACATTGCTGCACAACAGCACTGAAGAGCCTGTCAGTCCCTGACAGTAAGAAAGGACAGCATGACACCACCCTAGAAAGTTTCTATAAAGTCTGCCATGAACAGTCTTGAAGTGGTCTCTTAGCAACAGCCAGTGAAATACTTTGTGATTTTTTTTAATTAACATGCAGAGAATATGCAATTAATTTTCAACTTCCAGAAAGTAAATATTGCTTTGAATTAAAATAACTGGTACAAAACCTCAGAATAAAAATTAGTATATTAGCCTAAATCCATAGCTAGCAAAATGAAGCCGTCCACATACTGATAAGGAAACATATAGTCCTGAATTTCCCTCATTTAAAATTCCCAAGCATACAACACACAGTAATTTTTTAAAAAGAGTATTTAAGAAAGGGAAAAAAATAAAGGAAAAAAAAAAAAAAGGACAAAAAAAGAAAAAAAAAAAAGCAAGAACATCTCCCATCCCCAAATCTTTTGCTTCTGCACAGAAGCTGCCAACTAAATATTAGCTAGATCAAGAGGGAACTTCAAATAAAAGCAATCCATTGTGTGATCATTCGAGAGCTGTTTGTAATTTCATACAAAAGAGGACAAGGACTAGGCCAAAAGCAGAATGTAAGGCTGCCCTGATCATCCATTTCATATGTAATGGAAATTTCCTTGGTTAGAAATACCAACTGAACAGGTTGGGCTATCATACAAAGAAACAGAATACAAAACAAAGATTTTGTCACCACAGATACACCAGCTTTTAACTGCTAAACTCTTAAAACCGTGCTTCACTACAGAGCAGAAGTAAGTCTAGAAAAAAAAGAGGATTACCTGGGCGGAACTGCTTCACCACAACAAAGCACTGCCGGGAAGTATTAAAGATCAGGATTGACACACTGAGGAAGAAGACAGAAAACAAAAGATCAGTGCTTTACAATGAACTGATGCAGAACTATTAAACTTACATCTTGTGAATGTAATTTTAACTACATAAATACATACCAGATTTCTTGCTAAAGCCACAATGCAACAAGATCTTTGTCCAAAATCCATCAAGAGGGATGGATATTGGGTTGTGTTTCCAAAGTCTAAAAGAATTTACCCAAAATTAAGACACTTGTTTCTCCTGCCATGCAAAGTAAACCACCAATCAATTCCTTCTCAACAGAGAAAAAAAATACAAAAACAAAAAAAGGAGTGTATCTGTAGGAATATCACTACTAGGCAGTAATAACAGGAAAAAAAAAAACCTTAAAAATAAACAAACCCTATTTCTTCCCTTATGTCAGTCCCAGATTAGGATAGTCTGACTCTTAGGCATAGCTTAGTCTCATTCAGAGCCAGAGATTTCTGTATAATCACAGAGAATCTTCTATCTGTGGCTATTTGCTGAGCTTGAGTCTTAAAAAAAAAAGACATCATACAAACCCAATGTTGCACAAATTTAAACTAGAAGCAGTTTTAATTGTCACCACATTGAATGGATTAAAAGTCACATTTTAATATTCATTATGTCCTTTTTGGTTGTATACATGACATAGGGAAACCTGGCAGAGTGAGGATTTGGAAATGCTATGTTAGGAATGATGCACCAATGTTTTCTCCTCAATTAAATTACTCTCAGATTTTACTAGTTAAAAAAAAAAAAAAACAACAAAAAACCCCCCAAAAAACAGACAAGTCTCTCTCCTGCAAAAGCAAGTGTATATTTTGCTCATTACCGTGGCAGCATTCTCTCATTTGTTATGCCTCACTATATGCAACTGGAAAATTAATTCATTATTCTATGAATTCTACAATAGATCAGAACAACAACGGCATATTTGCGGAGCTGAGTCAATCTTTCAACTTTCCTTGTTAAAGAGCTGTGTATTTATTTTCAGTATTTGATTTAATAATGAAGTCTCAAGCTGCCAGATAAACTGCTATTTGATGATTATTGAAAGTAATGCTAATGTTTATTATAACAGTATATAAAAAACGAAAACAGAAGGGAGAAGCCCAGATGTTAACATTTATATTCATGGTTGCTATTCTCAAAGACCTGCACTGTATATTGATGGCTTCCTGTCCCAGGAGACTTCATTTGCAGGCAATTCTAAAGGAAAGGTTTTAGCTTTCAGTAAGGCTGGAGGAGAACACTCACTCTGCTTACCAGCATGGGGGTTCTTTCTGACCCAATGCTGGAATACCTGGGAGCTACTGTGTAGGTTACTAGAAGAAATGAAGTCAAACTCCAGCTTACAACTTTTTAAAGTCTTTGCTTTTTCTTTGCATGACAGGTCCTCTCCCCATAGCAGTACTGTCTGAGGGTAGGGAAAAAGGAATTACTGCTACTGAATCCTTTGGATTTTGTCCATGGCTTGAATGCTGTGCACTGCCTGAAACTGGAGACAGCAGCAGTCTAAAGTTGAGGTTAAAGAGAAAAAAGTCCCTGAAGCATACAGCTGCCTTTTACTTTTCTTTGCATCCACTACTCCAGGCCCAGTCTTTCACTTGGCTTGCCTTCTTCAGCATGTCTCATTAAATAACTCATACCAGCTAATTAAAAATGGCTCGGCTATTAGACATTATTTTTTTTTTTTTTGTAAGAGTCAATCACTTGAGATTTTTACGGAACAGATGGGAAAACTAAAAACAATCTGTCAGAATTAGAGAACAAGATCAAATTAAGCTGGAAAGGAGTAGCAGCAAGTTATTACAATTGTCTGCTTCTCACACCATCTTGAGATAAGAGGGTACAGAAATGGCACAAATCTGTAGAACTTTCTATTTAATTACTTCTAATTTTCAGAGAGACTGACAAACAATTTTGAACATAAATTTGCATTTTTTAAGAAAACACAACAGACAAGTTCTAATATTTGTCAGAGCTGGAGAGCCATGGAGAAGATATTTTAGAATTAGACCTTCTAAGGAGGAGTGTGGCATTATGAAGGCAATTTGGTATGGCTTATACCACAAGAAACAATATAACATTAAATATTTCCACAGGTCACTAAGTCTGTAACTTCTGAAAACCTGTCTGAAGCTGCCATCAGTACAGTTACTTGAGTATTACAAAAACCTAGGGCAGGAGTGTTCAACTGATCTAAGTGAAAAATCCCCTGAGCCACCACAATCAATGGATTTCATCATTGCTGCAACAACCTGAATACGTAGGTTCAGCTGGCCTATAAGATGAGGGAAGTATTTATCTTCTGGAGTTTTAAATCATGACACAAAGAATTCACTACAAAACTATTCTGAGATTACTATTTTTGCAGATGATACAGGCCACCAGAAAGGACCACTACAAAAGCAGTTTCAAATACATCTTTAAGTCGTATCATACCTCAGGACATTACAAGAGTATTGAATGCCTCAAGGCAATTCCCTTTAAAATATTGCAACTAATCATGCTTTAGAATTGTATGTATTAATCTATAAGCTTTAAAGTGATCACAAAGATTAAATTCACATTCACAGTGACTTTTGGGAACACCTCCACAAAAAACAGATACAGAAGATAACCAAAGCCCAAGCTGTATGTTATCAGAGAAAAATAATGCAGAACAACTAGAAGGAAAAAAAGTTAAATTTCCTAAGAAAAGGTAGGAACTTTATCTAAGAATTTAATCTGACACAGACAGCAAAGGGCTTCATGTACCTATCTTTCAAAGAGGAGCACAAGACTACTTTTTGTTACTTTTTACAAAGGAAGAAAATAGTCAGATATAAAAGACCAAGCTTGTATCCATAACTTAAAAGTAAGTTGTAACACATCTGTACAAATGAAACTTCTTATCTTAGGCTTGCCAACCTGTTCATTTTGTGTAGTTGATTCAATAGTTCTACTGGTTGTGCTGGCTATTATTCCAGCAGTTAGACACTCAAGGATTTGCTGGTATAAAAGGAGAGGTCATTAATGCAAGCACAATGCCACTGAGCCACAGACCTGCACCTGCAATGAGCCCACAGCACAACTCTTGCACAGAGGTACCACATTTGGCACTTGCCCCTCCCAATGAGCTTGCCACCTCTGCAAGCTGAGAAGAAAACCCTTCAACATGTTCTTTGTGTGTCATTCTGGAGACACAATTTGCTTCTGTAAGACACATATCATCTCAGACCTATGCGGGAGGCTTGGCTGCTCTGCACTGCATCTCTCAGTGGCTTCTTTAGGGACTACCACCCACCAGAAAGGCAACATAATAAGATATTGTATGGTGTCTTTCAAGGCTGGTGAACAGCCTTCAGCCCAGCATCTCCTTGGCTTACTCCTGCAGCTAGTTCCTGCTCACTTTACACACACGCCAAATCACTACTCTAATTACAGGAGACTTTTTCCCAGCAAAAGCATGGACATAAATAGGTTGCTGTGCAATAATGTAAGATACAGCTCTTTCTATAAAAATAGGAACAATTAGGGTAGCCTAAAACATTTTAAGAAATATATGTACCTAAAATGTCAGCAAGCTGTATCTATGCAGACCAGCTAAATTGTACTTGAGCTTTAAAGCATGCCTGTTCTTGGTATCTAGCATAACATTTTCTTAAAAGGGATTGTAACTATTCAGCCAAGGACCTCACATGCCATTTAAATACACTTCAAAGAAAACCCTCACTGAAATAGACAAAGGGTATTTGGCTTTCCTAAAATGTCTAAGACAATATGCAGAAATTACATACAACCAACTCATGGGCATCTGCAACACATGAGCCCAGAATCTTAATTCCTCTCATTGAAAGAGAAGATTTACACCTGAATACAATCTTTAGAGTTGAAATGTGTTAATTTAGAAAATTACTCTGCTGTGTGCCAGTGTCCATTCTCATTCCCCCAACTCTGTATTGATCTGATGCTTTATGACATTCCAGTAGAGCAAACATTTATATAGAAATACTGCTACAATTTCACACACTCAAATCTGAGAAAGGTTGTGTTTCTAGGAGCAATGTAAAAAATGCTGCATGTGACCACAGCAGTTATGAGGTACAGGATAGATGAAAACTGACATCCTATTAAAACATGCAAATACATATAGAGGGACAAAAAGCTAATTCTTTTGAAATACGACCTAGCAATTAAGGTCAACAAATTAACTTTGCCAAAGCTACAAGAACATGTCCTTCTAGAGCTCCAATACTTGAAGGAAAGTGGGAGTGAAGTTTGTTGTTTTGGGGATTTTTTGGGGGGGAAGGAGTGAGGAGTTATGGGTTTCAGAAGGGTTTTGTGTTTGCCTTTTGTCTAAGGGCATTTTTGCTTTTTGCTGCTTATAGAAACGTAGAATCATAGAATCAGTCAGGGTTGGAATGGACCATCTAGTTCCAATCCCCCTGCCATGGGCAGGGACGCCCTATGCTAGATCAGGCTGCCCACAGCCTCAACCAGTCTGCCCTTAAACACCTCCAGGGATGTGGCCTCAACCACCTCCCTGGGCAACCCAGGGTCTCACCACTCTCATGCTGAACAACTTCCTCCTCACATCTAATCTGAATCTCCTTACCTCCAGCTTTGCTCCATTCCCCCTAGTCCTGTCACTACCTGATAGCCTGAAAAGTCCCTCCCCAGCTTTCTTGTAGGCCCCCTTCAGATACTGAAAGGCCACAATAAGGTCACTTGGGAGCCTCCTTATCTCCAGACTGAACAGCTCCAACTCTTTCAGTCTGTCCTCATAGGAGAAAGTTTCTAAAAAAAATCACAGCACAGTACTAACATAGAAGAGGATGAAGTCTCCTTGAGTTTCTGTGAATGAAACAAGACTCTCAAGACTGAAGATGAGGGGTTTTAATTAAAATCTTGTATTAATACATAGCATACTATAGCATACCAATGAGGTAATATGGGAAGAGACTGAGTTTTTTTCACTTGTTCTAAGAGCAACTGAAGATCTACTTGTGTCCAGCATGGGTATGTATGTGTCACACACAAACTGTGAACGGAATTGAGTTATGGCAGATAAAGCAACTAAAAAAATCCCTTATGTTACCACTGAAAGCCAGGGCTTCCCAACAATTAACCTCAGGCACTTCTACCTACCTTTAAATGCTAAAAACTATCTCAAAATTAGTTGAAAGCCTGTAATACTGTTTGTACTGCTTAGAAAGAATCTCAGATCTAGAGTGGAGACTTTAGGAAGTAATGGTAATTGATTAAAAAAAAACACAAAAAAACCCCCAAAACAACAAAACAAACAAACAAAACCCCCAAACAATCCAAAAGAAAACACCAACCCTCACTCCACTATCAAGCCTGCAGTAATTCAGTTACCATTCTCAAAGAAGACAAAAAATAAACACAGAAATGGCAGGCAGGAATAAAAGCAAGTAATTCACTTAATCAGTCCATTTGACTCTCAACAGATATTTGTCATTAAAAATCCCTTTGATAGAATCAGAAGAAAATAATCAAATGTAGTGTGCAACCACAGAAGTATTTAAAGAAGTATTCATCACAGCTGGAGAGCATGAATATAAAACATACAATGCAGTATTTTTCCTATGTGGCTGGCAAGAGAGAAAATGTCAAAACTTATTACCCATATTAGGAGAAAAGTTATTAAGAAAACAAATAAAGCATTCAGAAATTCTACTATTATTTTAGCTTTAAAGTATAAATTTGCTTTTCTTCTTGAAGTTATGTGATTTTGGCTTTCTTTATTCATACAATGTTGACAAATTAACTTTCTATACTGTTTTCTACATCAAGACTATAATTCCTTCTAGTCTTTTAAAAGCATTATGTTTGAGAAACACCCTGGCTCATGGTATTCATGTTAATGAACAAGTGTCCTCTTCTTGCCCAAATCAGAAATGGCTGTGCTTTCCATTTCAACATCTCTCCCCCCTTTCCCCCAACTTGTTTGAGACCTAACAATCAAAAGTAATTCTTTGGGATGATTCACCCTTCAGGAAGGTCTATGTCATCTTAAGTTGCTTCAAAATTATTTTTGGTGACAGTGAGAGAGAATTGTACATAGCCCATATCACTTTTGTATTCAAACAGGATATGTCCCTGAAAACTTCTAACACAATCCCTAAGTGCTGTCTTCTTCCTTTTATCAGAGCAGCACTCAGTATCTTCAGCCAGAGAAGTCCCTTCTCTTTCAGAACAGACATGTAATAAACCTGTACCCTTTGATTAGTCTCCAGCATAATTCCTTTAGTTTCCCAGAGCTTTAACTATAATGCAGATAGTCCTCAGATTAACTGTGTGTGCTTGCACAATCTTTACTGGTTCATTTAAGTCTTCCTTCAAAGCATTTTACATTTTTCAAAGGCCAACACCAATCCAATTGGCTGCTTAAAATGCAGCCTATTACAAAAGCAAAGCTATAAGCTCCTGACAAAAACATCCATCCTTTCATACTAATCACAGATAACATGGATTTGGTAAAAGATAATTAGAGACATCTGTTTTCTGATGAAATCTGAATACTTTCTCTAGTACAACTTAAATGTTTAACATTAAGTAAAACCAGAATAAAGCGATGAGACACGTATGCTTATGAAAATGTTATTTTGGAAAAAATAAAAAAAAGACTGGTTTCAGTAAACAGACCTGCAGCAGAAAGTTGCTCATGACACCATAAAGTGGGAAGCATATGTTTGGTTAATCATCATACTGGTGGAAGAATGAATTAAGAAGTGCTAACCAATCCATTCACACAGTTTTAAAGCATGATCTCTATCTACTTGCAAAGTAGTTTTTTGTACCCAACCAGAGAATATGATGCAGGACAACTTCTCTGGAATAACCAATCATATCAGAACCTTGTTTTCCTACAACAAAGGAAAAAATAGAAAGTAAATTCAGCTGCAAAATAAATGAGACATCAAAGCATGTTGCTCTCAATAACATTCTTTAAGTGTCATATCTTGGCCTGTATCCCAGGATACCCTGGAAATGACATATTGCATCTCAATGGGATTCTTTCAACAAAATATTTTAATAAATAAATTCAGGTTTCATGCTAACTTATTTGACTAAATAAAGCTTTTTGGCCATTATGTGCAACAGATGTCAAAGCTTGATGGGCTTTTGTCCCAATTCCTAATTATTTGTGAAACTGCCATTTAAAAAGGTATCACATAATAAGACCAATATATAAGGCATGACTCCACTCTGAAATGGTAAAAAATCTGAGTTTTAAAACAATATCAGGTTTCAAGTCCAGCTCACTAAGTAAAAAGCTGGCGCGTTCTGCCCCAGCTAAAGGAAAGGACAAACCTCCAAACTTTGTTTATTACCTACCAAAAAACAAAGATGAAGTGAGTAACTCGGTGTTTTGCCAGCTAGAAATGTATAGTCTCGTTACCATTATTGAGAAACATAGCTGAGAAATTGGCAGTTGTTCACATTTTACCTAATTTCCCATTTCTGTAATAAAAGTTTCAGAAGTTCCCTCTTTTCCAAGAGATATTTTCAGATAAATTTGTAAAAGTAAAGGTTCTATGATTTTAGAACATTTTCTAGTTTTCATAAAATTAGTTTTACCAATCCCAAATGCAAGCTGTGACCATGCTAATGTCTCTAGTCCATGTTTGGCCATCTTTAGACAGAACAAGTTTGTTTCCAAATTTGGAAGCAAAAGAGATGAATTTTCATTACTTCATCAACTATTAGAGAATAAACACATCCACTTGTTTTGCATATTATTGCAAATACTAAAAAATGAAATCCTTAAGGTTGTAAAAAAAATGATGACTATAATCTGGGTACCAGAAATTTGTATTTAGAAATTTATGACTAATCATCCAAAACTCTTGTGTACCTGCTTAGTTGTAAGAACTTTTAAAATTAGACAAAAGTTTCACTTCTCAATGAATCAATGCCCTCAGTAAGGATTTTATTCTCATTTTACTCTATTTCAGTGACACAGCTGTCAAGAATTTATATGCTATATGGTGCTTTCACATCACATACTTGAAGAAGTGAAATAAGAATCTGAAGATCTGGCTTTTGATTTTGTGTTTTTCTCCAATAACTTTACAGCATAAAAGACTGTTTTTCCCCCTCATTGCTATGATTTTATTTAGATTGGGTCCTAGGGTAACAACATAATAAGACATCTTAAAAGGCAGAAAATATGCCTGCATAATTCCTGGCACATAAGCAGATGATCTGTCAAGTCTTCATTTAGAAAAACTCCCAAAAATTAAAACCAAAAAACCCATAAGCATTAAGAGCATTTTATTTGCAAACATCATATGCAAACAAATCCTGTAATTACTTGGATTGAAGAATACTAATAGGCTACTACATATTTTTTTTAATAGCAGGAAAAATATCATTATCCTGATAGCATCCTTGATAGACAGATATCAAGTCTAGACCTGAGTGTTTTCAATGACAGAGATTACAAAACATGCCTTATCTCCTATTGGTAAAAAACGGTTTCTTAGTGTTTAATTTAAAAAATACTTTCCACATGAGGCACCACTTTCTGTTCTGTCATTGACTGCTGATGAAATTGCATTATTTCAGCCGTCTGTATAACATTCCTTTACATTTTGGTGATAAGTAGCAATTTTTCTCTTTAATTTTGTTATCTTTCGCATGAACACGCCCAGCTGTCATTACCTTCTCTCAGCTATTATTTCCCTAACCTTTTCATCATTTTTGCTGTTTGTTGAACTACATCCAGTTTATTTTAAACAGTGCACTATCTTCTGCGTTATCTTTGAAGATAATCAAGAAAATTCCACACTACTTGACACCCTGGAGGAGACAGTACAAAGACAGCCCAGGTTTAGAGCACAAGAGCACATCATTGCACATAAAAGGCACTTGCCTCCCAAGATTTTTTTTTTTTTAACATATAAAGATGTTAAAAAGCTGTACTTTACACATTTTGAGGTCACTATGATAATATTTGCACATAGGAAGCATCTGAGTTAAATTTCATGGTGCCTTATAATACACTAGGACACAAACCAGAAAAATACATACAGGATTAAGTTTCCATAAAGCCCAACTGATCTGCCATATGAAACAGGAGAAGGAATTTATTCCACTCCTATAATGTGGTCAGGGCACATGACTTCCACCCTGTTTCCATAGCTGCCTGCTACAGCCACCAAGCCCGAATAACAACCCTGACTCCTCCAAGCCACTTGCATGGCTCTAGTGACCCATCACCTGGCCAGCTCTCATAGCCAGGGCCAAGGGTGTGGCAGTCTCTTGGGCCAGCTCTTCAGTGGCACCATTTATTACTACCCCCTGTGCCACCACACTCCCCAACTTTAGTGGCAGCACTCAGCCAGGTAACTCTAGAGATCTGACTGTCTGAGTACATTCATCTTCCTGCTCTGAGTTATGCTCATTTTCAACTTGCCTTAAGAACCTCTTTCTGTTTAACTGACACCTGTAGGAGATAATGTGCTAAGGTGTAGATTGCCTTGGTTTCCTTCACCCTGCAAACTCCCTCCTGATGGAAAATTACTCTTCAGTTGCCTTTGTACTAGATAAAGTAAAAAGCCTCTTTTCTGAGCTAACAAATTAAATTAGGAATTAATTAGTTTAAAATATGAAATAATCTCTTTACTTAAATGAAGTCAATCTTATAAGACAGGAATATTATTTTCTCCTCTTTTAGAGAAATGAGAAAACATTTAAAGATTTTTTTTCATTAAGAATTATTAATGAGACACTGTGACACACTTTTGTAGGTAAAAATACATCGTAAAAAGGGTACAAGGCACATGCAGACCTGTAAGTTTCTTCATGCAAATGTCTTTTCCCATCACATGGTATTTTCTGAGTTGAGAGGAATTCATATAGCAATCTTGCATGCAATTCAGTCTCCTCAAATTTGTTTCCTTTGAAATGTACTGCACTTTACAGTGATTTTTTTGCATTTTATAAATAGAAAAGTAGCCATGACTGCTTTATTCACATTCACAATACAACTGAAAAGCTGTCCTATTACTTGCCAACTAGCAAAAGGCATGGCCATACTTCTGTGCTTAAACACAGTTACTCAAAGCACAAAAGTGAGCACACGACTGTTCCCAAATTATGTCTTTTAAAAGCCTTGAATCTCTTTAGTTGCTGAAAACTGAAGCGAACTCAGTCTATTGCTTTCTGAAGTAGATGAATGTAAAACTTAAGTATCACATTTCAGGCTTTTACTGCACTAAATATACAAAATTAGGATGAGGGAGAATGTAAGTGGAACTGAGTTTGGGTTTAGAGAATAATGTTTTGTTACAGGCATCAATGATTACTTTGCTGTATTTGGTACATTTCTACTTCTGACAGAAAATCACCATAAATTTGCAGAAGGAAAAATTTCTTCTTGATCAAGTTTTTTAATAGCAGTGACCTTAAAAAAAAAAAAAAAACCAAACAAAAAACCCCCCCAAAAAAAGAAAAACTCCCTAACACCCACAACCCAAACAAAACAAAAAACCCAAACACCACACTCCTTTCCTCATTGCAGTCACACAACCACAAGTTGTTCCTATTGACCAAAGCATTAAGAAGCATCCTGAAATCCATCTCCAATTAAAACTTTAATCTCTTGCACTCCTCTATGTGTTAACAATACATCAAATACATCAGATGAGCATTCTGAGGAATAAAAAATTTCAATTTCACAAAAATAGCAGGCAGCATATGAAATAACCACAGGAAGTATATTTTGCTGCGTGTCACCACCTAAGACAACAAGCCAGAATTAAATAACACGACCATCACTTCAATGAACTTCTTCAACCACTACAATCAAAAGGAGGCAATCAAGGATTTTTACTTTATTTCATTCATTTTTGGTAATCTTCAGTAGTTGTTTCTGATGCAATAAAACCTTGCAATGAGCTCTGATACTGTTCATCTGCATATTTCAAAGAAAGACTATCTTACATCTAACTGCAAGACAAAAGCAATAGTAAATGTTATTTTCAATTTAAAAAAAAGGCTTCTAAGTTGACAGATTTATTTTAAAGTTTACAAATATTTAACCGTTGTCAGATGAGAACTCTAACGTTCATTAAGTATTTAATATACTTACAAAATCATAGAAGCCTTCGGGTTGTAAGACACTGATCAAACCTCCTGC
This sequence comes from Psilopogon haemacephalus, assembly GCA_013396835.1. Taxonomy (NCBI): domain Eukaryota; kingdom Metazoa; phylum Chordata; class Aves; order Piciformes; family Megalaimidae; genus Psilopogon; species Psilopogon haemacephalus. Next base: position 156,556 of record VWZI01009198.1, read on the forward strand.
TCAAAATCAGACTAAAGGTAGGTCTGAATTTTCAGAGCCTTGCACAGTCAAGCTTTGAATTTCTCCAAGGATGGAGGTTCCTCACCTTTTCTGGACAAAGTATTCCATATATATGTCTTTGTGTCCTGAGTTGTCTTCAGTTACAATTTAAATCTAATTACAGTAAGAAATGCTGCGTCTTTTGCACATAATGACATTCAGTTGACATTGCCAGCACAGGTTTAGAAAGTTTGCCTTGGTAACAGTTTATTGTGTGCAGGAATAATTGTGCACAAATCTTTTTTTTTTTTCTTTAAGTGGCAGGGAGGGATTATTTGTTCATCATAAATTCTAAATTACTTAAAGCAGAGGTAAATCCAGGATTGATACCCTAATTCTGAATGGTCTTAATCTTAAGAAAGCTCAAGAGCCACACACTATAGATTCAAGCTCAGATCTACAATAACTAAGCAGGGGGAAAAAAAGTAATACATAATAAAAAAATCACCCATTTTAGCTTGTGCTAGTGCTCTGCCACTTTGCATACAGTTACATGATCTTCTACTACTGTAATATATAGTGAGCATTTTAAAGGTGAGACACGCTCTAGGCAAATGAAATAAGCACTACAATCCTCATAGGCTTGTCTTTGTACAATTTCATCAGCTGTTCACCTGAACAGTTGGAAAGCATAAATTTATACAAAAATAACTTAATCTATCCTGCTACATATTTTCCTGTATCATGACTCTATTCTGACACAAATCTATTGAATATTGCCTTAGGTTGACCTCATTTGAAACAAGGAAGAGCACTGAGGTCCTGAAGGAACCCAGTATACAAGCTCACTCAGAATGATGTCCTCTATAATCCTCAGCAATTAGACAGCGTGGCTTTTCCATATAACTAGCATCACATCTATTCGCTTAAAATACTGCATTATAAGGAAACTTGAAACTGACTACATCTGCCTGATAACAATTGGCTTCATATTCACAAACAGAATTATTTCCAATACAGAAAGTTCACATTATTACCTTTGGTGTCAGAAGTTTCATTGAATTTACTTCAGAAAGTGTCAGGCATTCGACAGTAGTCATTAGTTAGGATGGCAGCTGTTGTACATCTGAAGCTAACAAATGTTATGTGACCAGAGATGACTGGCATGACATGTGGCCATAGCGTTTTCATACAGTTATGTTCTTAACTATTTAAAAAATGTCCACAAAGTCCTTCAGAAATACTGTTCCCAAGAAGTTCATCGAAAATCAGTCCTTTAATATTTACCCCCCCTCAATTAGTTGCATACATTCACACATTATCACAGAGTAAAAAAAATACAGTTTAAACGAAAGTAGTAATACAAATTATTCATCTGGAAGTCATGTTCTCAGTGCTGTGACTTAAGGCTGGATTCACTTGCTTCAAAGTACCAGGCATGTATTAAATTTCCACCAATCAATTATCATCTCAGCCGTTGTATCTGCAATCATAAATTCAGGCACATGTCCATATGGATAGATAAAGTGCAAAGACAGAACTTGTCTTCCAGGCAAATTCCAAAAGCAAGTGTGAAGTTCAGTATCAAAATATCACTCCCTTTTCTGTCCTCATTCTCAAGCAGTACAGGCATTTTTATTCTATCTAATATTTTCCAATTATTATTGGAACAAAACCTTCATAATAGTTACATACTGATAAAAAGTGGAGCTTTATATCCATTCCAGATACCTACACACTGTAAGGATTTAGAGCATTCCAATGGGGAGGAATCTCCCAAAATGACACTGATTTTACCTACTTATTCCATTTGTAAAAAGAGTATCTCTCTCGACATGGTTCTGGTTATGAGTCTTTTGCCATTCGTGTTTTACTACATTTTTAACATTAAATAGATTTAGAAAAGCTTTTTCTATGGAAAAGTTTTACCTTTGCTTTTTATTTTTAACTTCAAGTACCTGAGTTTTAAGTAACTACATCAAATATTTTTACTTTTTTATAAAAGACATATGCATATTTCATTATTTAATAAACCTGAAACTGGGTCTGTTTTGTAAATAACACATTTGTTATAGTTTTGCATGAACTGATCCTTGAAGCCTGGATTTCCCTCCCTAATAGGACAAACACAATTGGAAATACAGAACAAAGTCACTAGCCATGCATTTCTTCGCTTGTGCTGAAAAGAGGGGTCTAGTGTACAGAATGCAGAGCCTGAAAGGATTCAGGCACTTGTAAAGTTACTTGAATTGGGCTTTGCCTTAAACATCCTTTTATAACAGCAGTGGAGAGGATTAAAATACAAAAGTTCACATAATACTAGGATTTACTCAAGCATAAAATGGAATCTCTACTGTATTTCAAATTACTGCCAATGGAAGAAAAAAAAAAAACCACCAAAAAACCCAAACCCACCACCAACCAACAAATAAATAAAAAACTCCCTCACCTACCCAACAAAAAAACAAACACACACCCCCCAACAACAACAAAAAACTCAACAAAAGCATAAACAGTACAATCATGACTTCAGATTGCTTTTTAACAGTCTTTATATTAGGGCAATACCTGGGGTTGTATATGCATAGGTGAGAGAGTATGGTCACATATTTGGGACTAGACCATTTAATGGCACCAATAACAACAGGGTTAAGTATGTGGGGGGGCTAGAGTCCATCCTTCAGGTGACATACACTTAAGAATAGAAAATGTCATACAATCCAAACCATCTTCTATGTAATCATTAAAATATACAATACATTATGTGGCAAAATCCTCCTATCTAAAATGGCAAACATGAGATTTTAAAATTTTGCTAATACTGTCTAAAACAGTAGAAAAATACCTGCATGTATTATACGAGAGAGGAGAACTGAAGAGGAAACTGGAGAAAAAAAGACTCCACATCAGGAAGATTTGACCCAGTGGAACAGAATACAGTATGAAATGCAATATGAAGACAAAAGGAAATAATGTGAATCCATCTGTTACCTGTCATGTGTCCTCATAAAATCCCAGAACTTCTTAGTGCCATTCTGGGGGGGAAAAAAGATAAATACATCCATCAGCAAAATTAATTCAAAGTAAAAGAAAAATCTATAATGAAATTCAACAAAATTTGATAGGCATTTCTTTGAAAACTTGGTCTAGTTGGTTTTATTTAGGAGATGGCAATTTTGGATTTTGACAGTGAGTGTTACAGACGTGCCAGAACTCTCTAAGGACACTTCAAAATCTTAGATAAAGAATATTATGCTGACAGCTAACAAGGATAGTCTTTGAGTCCACTTTTGGCCACACTAGCAACTTCAGATGCCTAATCTAATCATTCCTGTGCTAGGAAGCTATAAGCACCTACATTTTAACTAGAAAAACAAAAACCCCATGGGTCTGCATTCTCGCATATAGAGAAGTTGCCTTATCTTAGTGCAGCTCACACTTATTTCCTAACTAAACTTACTTGAGATCCAGGAAAAAAAAACCACCATCCTTTCCTGTAACCACTTACATGACCCAAAATACTTTTGTCCACGCTATACCTTCACAACAGCTGTTACTCTGCACTGCTGCTGGTGGTGAGGAAATTGTCTTAACAGTAGGCACAACAGTACCCCAGGAATTGGGAGACAAAATTGTATTTGTTTTTATTTTTCATTTCTTAGTTTCCCTCTTTAATTCCTGATTTTTCACTCTTAGGTGTGACCTGCTCTTCATCAGGCAACATAGTGAGCCAGTGAAGATGTCTGGTTACTACTCCAAGCAAAAATGACAAAGGGTAGGGTCATGAAAAGGGTGGTTTCAATACAAACACTACAGTGCAGGTTTCATTTGCATTAATTTTTTATCTCCCTTCTCCCCCATCTCTCTCCTTTCTATCTCACATTTTCCTCCTTTCCTCTCCATCTCTTTTCATTTCTTCCATCTTCTTCCATCACAATGTCCACCTGGAGACCAGTGACAAGTGGCGTCCCTCAGGGGTCAGTGCTGGCACCAGTGCTGTTTAACATCTTTGTCAGTGACATGGACAGAGGAATTCAGTGCACTCTCAGCAAGTTTACAGATGACACCAAGCTGTGTGGCACAGTCGACTTGCTAGAGGGCAGGCATGCCATCCAGAGGGACCTGGACAGGCTGGAGAGGTGGGCCCAGGCCAACCTCATGAAATTCAACAAGGCCAAGTGTAAGGTCCTGCACCTGGGTTGGTGCAATCCCAAGCACAAATCCAGGCTGGGCGGCAAATGGCTGGAGAGCAGCCCTGAGGAAAAGGACCTGGGGGTCTGGGTGGATGAAAAGCTCAACATGAGCCAACAGTGTGCACACACAGCCCAGACAGCAACTGTGTGCTGAGCTGCATGAAGAGCAATGTGGCCAGCAGGGCAAGGGTGGTGATTCTCTCCCTTTACTCTGCTCTTGTCAGACCCCACCTGGAGTACTGTGTGCAGTTCTGGAGCCCCCAACATAAGAAGGATGTGGAACTGTTGGAGAGAGTCCAGACGAGGGCCACAAAAGTGAACAGAGAGCTGGAGCACCTCTGCTATGAGGACAGGCTACCAGAGTTGGGGCTTTTCAGCCTGGAGAAGAGAAGGCTTCCAGGAGACATTATAATAGCCTTCCAGTATCTGAAGGGGGCATATAGGAAGGCTGGGGAGGGACTATTCACAAGGTCTTGTAATGACAGGATGAAGGGGAATGGGTTCAAATTGGCAGGGGGTAGATTTAAACGGGATGTTAGAAGGAAGTTCTTTACAGCGAGGGTGGCGAGACACTGGAACAGGTTGTCCAGGGAGGTTGTGGCTGCTCCCTCCCTGGATGTGTTCAAGGCTAGGCTGGATGAGGTCTTGAGTGTCCTGATCTAGTGGGAGGTGTCCCTGCCTATTGCGGGGTGTGGAACTGGATGATCTTTGAGGTCTCTTCCAACCTAACCATTCTATGATTCTATGATCTTTCTCCTTTCACCTCTACCTTTTTCCTCTCCATCATCCTCCTTTTCCACCATATCTGCTTCTTTCCCACCCCACATTTCATCCCTTTTTTCCCCCAAACCCAGAGCACCTGTGTTCTGTTGGAGTCTCCTCCCACCCCAGGTGTGACCACTTTGCCTTCCCTGCCCACTCCCCCTTTTAATTGGCCTCAGGATAGGCAGAAGCCATGGGTGCTGGCTGAGCCTCCTTTTTTAGGCTGAGCTCCACTCTGTTTAGCTGCTTCTTTCTGCTCACTTATAAAACTGTAAAAATGCCAGGAATAAATCGGTGACATGTTTTGAGAAGCACTGAATTAGCATGGAGGAAATGTCTGAGAATCTGTTACAAAGAAAATAGACCAAAACTCAAATCTCATTGACACTCTTTTATGTTGCAGTGGTTAAAACTCTATCTTGTTTTATAACTAAGTTAAAACTACCTTTTTTCAGTATGAGGTGAAATGATGACTGTGTTAAGCCAGGTTAGGGCAGCAGACAGCTATAATGTGGTTCAGGATTTTACTTTATTAAGCTGCTTGACAGCCAGAGGGTTTTACATATTGTTATCTCAAGCCATGTTGAGTTTCCGCTTCAAACTGTACTAATTTTCATGTAGACTGAACTACCTCATTTCACACCACTATGACTGCAAGCTGCAATTGTAAGGTTCACAGGATCAACCTTGAGCAACCTGTGTAATAGAAGGTGTGTCTGCCCAGGGCAGGCGGCTTAGATCTAGATGATCTGTAAGGTCCCTTCCAACCCATTCTGTGATTGAAAATCAACTCTTTTCTTGAGTTGGCCCAATTTCTGTCCTCTGCTGTCTTAAAAAGTGTAACATCCACTACAGCACAACTGAAACTGACCCCTGAAAACAAACATTATTCCACATATATACTTGCTTACACTTATATTCCTTCTTCTTTTATGACCTACACCAGTAGCAGAGACATATATAACTCTTTACCCTGCTTATTACAAGTATGATGGCATTTCTCAGCTGAAATACAACTCAAGAGATTTCATTCCCAGGTCAGTTTTAAATCTATATAAGGAGTCAGTGTGCAACCAGAAGCAATTCTCTTGGTTGATACCGTTCTCTCATTAGCAGGAAAAAAAAAACAACTAGACCTGCTGATAACCTGTCTATTTCAGAGTTTTGCTTAGAACTATCTGTCTAATCTAAAACAATATTTACAATAATGATAACTTATACACCTAATATGTGTTGGGTTTTTTNGATCATAAGCCAAGCAATTGGTTAATGACTTGTATCAGGTCAATATGAGCAATGAAAGGAAGATCAAATTCAGTTGGTGGATAAAGGTACCAACCAATATAGACAGGCCCTTCAGCTCTGTTACAGATGTCATGGCTACCAAGTATGCAACAGCTGGTGGGGATTAGGTAACAAGCACTCAGAGATTAAGCTCCTGAGCTTTATGAGTTTACCAAGCTTTTGGAAGAGTGACTGCTTGCTTACTAGCTAGGTTTTTCTTCATTCCCACAACTCTAATTATAAGCAGTTGTTCCTCTCAAGAGAAACCGTAGTCTACTCTTCCATTGGTGTCTGCACATACCTTCTGTTAGCACTGGTAGAAATCAAGTATGTGCCTATGAAGAGAAACCCTGTCCTTGTTTAAAATAAATATAATTTTGAAAGAGAAATAAACTCATCAAATTCTTAGTGTACTGAAGTACCAAGGTGACTGTATATCCAATTCATTCAACCTGATGAGACAGAGGAGCAACTTTGAAAGGACTGTGATACAACACAGAGTTGCAACACTTGAACTAAATATCATAGGCTACGTTGCGTAGCAAGATAATTTAAGGTATTAAAAGTGTAAGAGCAATTCAATCTCTTCATAGGTTTATTTATTGTTTGCAGATTGCTTTGCAATTTTTCATTTGAGCACTGGGAATCCGTGGACCAAGGATAACTTCTGCATGTATATCGTATTGTTTCTCCAGTTTCAACCTCCCCCTACTGCAAATGGTCAGACATGCTATTGTCATCCATTCTCCCTTTGTAATATCCACCTGGTGGAAATGTGGGTGTCCAGCTTATGGAGAAGAAAAAAAACCCCTGATTTAAGCCTATCTTTGTATTAATTTAGGCTATTCATCCTATGATACTACTTCCTAATATATGATCCCAGCAATGATCTTCCTTACTCTTTCCTTCTCCCGTAATTTTCCAAATTATAGAACTTGATTGCTTTGAGCACTCATGAAAGGGTTTCAAATAGCTGAGGAAAATTATACCCTAGAGAATCATCCTTATCCAGATGGGATCCATCAGATCTGAATGACCTCTTCTCAAGGATGAGCTCCATTAGCGTAAGAGAATCTACCTCACAGGCATACATGTAATTTTTAACACAAAATAAACTAAGTAACTTAGTACTGAAAAATCAAATATTCAGAAAATATAATCTGTACTTTCTATTTTCTTAGTGACTGGGCAGCATATAAGGCATTTTCTCTAGAGTATGACTTGATCAGTTTAAGCCCCAAATTCAAAACTGGCCACAGGCAAAATTATTCTGAATCAGTCCATTCAAGACATTGAATCATATACTCTGCCTGGACAATGTTTGTTAACTATTTTCTACCTATATTTGAATAAAAAAAAATATTTCATATGATTAACCTGCACCTGTCCAAATAAATAAATCAATAAACAAATGAAACATTCCAACATGTCATTGTTTACAGTGGCAGAAACTCAAATGCACCCCATTCATGCCCTATTGTCCAAGTCAAATGTAATTTGAACCCAACCGTATGGAGTTGAGTTTCTATTGTACCAAATGCCTGGTTCTTTCCTAACGGGCTAGTATGAGGGTTGCTAATTATTAATAGCATGTAAACAGTTGCCAATGGTTCTTATGCTGCTTTACATACTTTACAGAACATTAATTCTGAGCAGTTTCTAACAATTATATCTTATTTTTAAGACAAAAACACTAATTGCTGAATCTGATCAAGAAACAGGCTTTTAAAAGCCAAGCAGCCATGATTTCTTATGAAACTGTTCCCTTCCATATATGCTGGCCTTTGACAATGCTCTCCTATCACCACAGTTACAGATAGTTGGAAAGAATTAAAGGTATCCATGGCTAATATAATTTGCAAAAAAAAGGAGAAGTATATTGGTGAAATATAAAAGCTCTCTCAAACATTTAATGCTCTTCATTTTAACAAACATACTGAGTTGCACTACTACAGAACAGTCTGTTCTCTAATTTTTAATCAGGAACAATCAAAGTATCTCCCAGTGACGTGGGAAAAATAAATATAACTGACTACTGGTAGATCTAAACACCGATGATAAGAAGGAGAAAGGACTGTACTGTCCTATTTGGGTAAGATTTAAACATTTATTCCTTACATAGAAAATGTGTCTGCTGATGTTCTATACCTCAAAAGTATTTTATGTCAGTTTTAATCTGCTCAGAATAGCTGTTCTGATACTGCAACAACCTTGTCTAACACATACTTGATTTAGGAAATCTTTAAACCCAAAGTAACCACGCTCCAGTTCTGTGCACAGTGATCAGGTTCTGTGATGTTGCAATGCTGAATTAGTGCATATAGTATGTGCAAACTAATAAAGCTGTACTCCAGGAGAGGCAGCATGGGACAAAACTTAATTTCATATTACACAGAAGACATTCATTACTCAAATAAGCACAAATAGTGCAAGAAAGCTGTATCAGGTCAGATGAAATGTCCATCTTGCATCCTGTCTCTAACAGTGAAAGGAAAATTTAAGCACAGAGGAAACACACAGCAATACCTCTCCAGAATACTCTTCTATGCCTTTGACATTCCCAGCTGATGGATGTCAGAAGACAATCCCCCTAAAAAGCATTCAGATTAAACACAGTCCTACTCCACCCCTTGGCTTTTTGAAGCAAGCAGGAATGGCTGCTTGTATAATATCTGAATGTGCAAAATTGTGCCACAAGTCCTCCTCATCTTGTCTGTGAGACTGACTTGATAACGGCATTGACAACTTAGAATTACAACAGTATGCTACCAGCTTGAAGGCTTGCACAAGAACTGAAGTGCTTTTGGCTCAACTTTATTCCAGGACAACCATGCACTACAGAGAGCCCTCTGCTAGACAAGTGTTGACAGCGGATGCAAGTTCAGCAGATGTGACTCCTGTCAGCAGAGAGCTGTTTATGATGCCACCCATATTTCATCTCCACATTCTCCATCCTGCTTCTGTCCTTGAAATCATTTTCGTAAGACTCTTCCTGCACCTGCTTATTGCCAAAATTACAGGCAGGAGCCTTTTCACACTGTCCGTTACAGATAAGTTGAACTTATCTACAGCAGGTGACCAAAATACCATTCTTTTCCCACCTACACTCTCTCTGTCTCTGGCTAAAATGCTTTAAGAATCATTGCAGCATGAATATTTTGCCCCTTGCTTTCCTGCAATACCTTAGGCTATACAATGTCTGAACAACATGAACAAACTGCTGTCAGGGTACTAAAGTAAAGGATAACTTTGGTTTACTAGAGGAACTTGCCTAAGCCAAATTACTCTGTTTGGAGTTCAGACCATTAAATAAATAATTTCTCTTGGATTTACACTCATTTAGATGGCTTTTTATAATGAGCTTTGGAGAGACAACATGTGACTGAAGCCCAAAATCTGACTAAAGCTTCTCTTATTTGCCTTACCTAAGTATTTAAAACTTTAAAAAACAACAAGGTACTGCCCAATGTTTATCCATAGAAAACTTCTACTTGGACTGGCAAAACCAAAGTGGCCAAGAACTGTAAAATCAAACAAAATACAGCTCAGTTCTTACATCATATTACAAATCTTTGAGGAGGCTTGTAAGAGGCCATGCAGGCAGACTACTTAAAATGCTGGAGACATCTCCAAAATAAGCAAACTAACTTCACATCTTCACACTGAAAGAAAAAAAAAAAACCAAACTACCCAACAAAACTGTCCAGGACAATGATTAACTTCTTACTGTTTACATTACAGGAGAGACAACATGATGTTTGGCGACCCATTGTGATAGGCACTAGACATATGTAGTAGGAACAGTTCCTTTTCAATGATCTTACAATTCAGTTAGAGCCCAGACAAAACTTGATGTAAACAAACAGAAGCAGTTAAGGAAAAATGACAAATACATTATTGTATAGATAAGCTACATACACAGGTTATGAGGGTTAAAATGACAAACAACAGCCACGATCCCCCAGCCTCTACCAGTTGGAATGGGTTTAAAGCAGTCATCCAAGAAGTAAGTGTTCCATGTTTGTGAAAAAAAATCCAACTTGAGGAGTTGAAGCAATTATAGCATAAAAATAATTCTGTCCTCACTGCTCCATTTACTCTGTTTCCATGCTCCTAAGACACAAAAGCAGTTAATGTCCTTAAGGCAAAGGGATTATAACTGTTCTTCATGCAATAAAATAATAACACTGTAAGAAAAGAAAAAGGGACAAGAAAATTAATTGGCAAATAGCGGTCTTACAGAGTTAGCAAAGCCAAGAAAGTGTGCGGTCCCTGTTTAATGATTTACGTGTAACAGAGCAGTAAAACTCCCCAGAGGAATAATGAGACTTTGGTTTTTTTCTGTTCTCAAAAAAACCCCAACCCTGTAAAAACAAACAAATTAAAAAAAAAAAAACAAACCAAAAGCCCTTAAAGTTACGTGGAGATGGTTGTGTTTTTAAAAGACACATGCAAAACTTTTCTATTGCCCTCATTTTCACATTCAATCCTTTTTCTATCCAGTTTATCTACACAGTTCATTATCAATGTCCACAGCAATGTCTCTATCTGGAAATTCACTACACATTCTCTTGTTAAATCTCTACTTGTTGCCCAGAATGGCAAGGCAAGAGAAGACCCATTTGTCACTTTGTTAATACAGATGAGCAACATGCCTGGGGAATCAAGTAACTGACTCATGAAGACAGACAAATAACTGCTCCAACGCAACCAGCTCCTGCAGCCTCCTGCCACCTTCAAGTGGTCTTTACTTAATGCTTATCAGTCACATTCACCTTTTAATGACCAATAAAAGCTATCAAGGGGTAAACTTGCAACCCAGTAATTCAGGACTTCTCGGTTTATAAAACATATGCTCCTACAATGGGAAAAACGTGCCCTGAAGGTATGCATTAGCTGCTGCTTCTCCTTGACTCAGATCTTGGGCTAAACAGAATGGACTTCCCCTACTGTAAACCCAGCACGACAAGAGATACTGAACACTAACAGCAAAGTCCTCATCCATCTGTATATGAATCTTTCCCTTCCCTTCTTTTTCTGATACAGATGTAGTAATTTCCTTGTTGCGCTTTCTTTTTTTTTTTTTTTTTTTTTTTTTTTTTTTAAACTTAATGGATCTGATGTCACAGCTGCAGCAATTTTCAGTGGAAATCTAAAATCTAATCTAAGCCATTTCTTGCCAGCTGAATTATCACCGCTATAACTCTTTGTTATGTAATCAATACATAACGTTTGCTGCATCCACAAAGATATGCCCACAGAAGCTGTACTTTGAGGACAAAGTTTGGATTGAATAGGGTATGCTTTTCAGTTTCCTATCATACAATTAGTGATCTAATTAACTCATACTGCCTGAATATATTTCACAGTATTTTCAGAACTATGCCATATACAAAAAATATGTAAATAAATAAAACGCGAACTCTGATTCCCAGAAATCCATAGTTCGGGAGCTTTATAAAGAAACAGAACATTAGTAGTCTACATGACACTGTGAAACCTGTACGAAGAATAAAGAAAAGCTGAGAAAGATAGCTAAAGCAAGTTTGGATTTGTGAAGTTTCCAAATAAAAATAAAATTAAATACCTGCTACATATGCTTTAAAAGATTCAATTGGCATGATAAATTAGTGAGTCAGATTTTTGTATATAGAAGCCTGAGAGCTGCCATGTTCTATCTAAAAATCTTCAGCCACAAAAAAACCCCCAAAAACCAAAAAACAACCCACTGCAAAAGAACAGTCAAAATTTCAAGGACAATTAATGTTCAACTTTTTAACTAAAAGAAAATCCGAGTCCTGAATATGCATATTTTTCTTATGAACTGTGTTTAAAATTATGACTTAACCTAATTTTGCCTACTTTAAAAGGTTGTATTTGTGGTAAGCAGCAAGAAAGCTGTCTTCTTTTTATGCAATTACAGAGAAAATACTACATATATTTCAAAATGAAAGGAAGCACTTTTAGCTGGCATAAAGCCATGCAACTCAAGTTTAAAAAAAAAAAATCAATAAAATAACTGGAATTTGCATTAGTTGAGTGCTTAGCCCTTTTTTTTTCTTTTTAATGTATACAACAGTATTAGGACACTGTCTTATGCTTCGCTATCATATTACATAACTACTAATTTAAATGCAAAGTGTCAGTGTTATAAACTCAAGCAGTCTCAGGGTGCAGACCCCTAAGAGTTTATTTTAAAAGAATCAAAATCTAGGCTGCCCCTTTTTCTACCCTAGCTGCACCTCTCTGCTTTAACCCTAAACCATAACTGGCACTTGTAAAACTACACAGCATGCTGGGTCTGGGAACTGATCTGATTGAGAATAATATGCTCTACAATAAAACCCAATGAAAAAAAAAGAGGTTTGGTAGTCAACATGAATGTCATGCCATTACATACATACCAAGTTTTTACCAATGACAATTAAACAGAACAGCCTTGGCCTATTCAAAATTACTTCAAGAAGATAGAGATGTGTCTGATAAGGAGTGTTCTAGAGAAAGACACATGCACACTAAAAAGCCTAAATTACCATTTCAGTCCACACCCACCAATCCACTCCATCAGACTGCACACGCTGAAATAAATGAATCCTCATCTTCAAAAGCAATTTGCAGAATTACTTGCTGATGTTGAAGAACTACTTCAAAAGAGTTTAAGTGTTATGGAATTTTACTGTTTTTAAAACAAGCTACTGTTTAAGCTCAAGAGGAAGGGGAGGGAGTGTTTGTTTTTTAAACAAAGCTTGTAAGATTTCATTACTAAACTACCCAGAATGTTTATTTTAAAAGCATAATGATTACAAATAATGGCATTCTGCAGTTTTTCCCTCACCCATACTCAAATGTTTCAGTTCCAAATAACTGGTTTAGTGGCTCTCTGGAATCTGCATCCAAATATACACAATTTGATGATTTCCAACATTAAAAATTAACATTCTATCTGAAGTAGTAACTACTGCTGGTAACTGTCCTTAATTGACAACATTAAAAATCTCTAAGTAACACTAAGCTATCAACGTTCACAGGAACAAATCATCCTCTACACTAAGGAATAATGTGCCAGCTCCAGCTGACCTAGTAGTTCTGGGCAGGGCAGGACACAGTTGATGTGACCCCCACTACACTCATTCTATGTACAAGGGTCTTGAATAAGAGACAGAGGTACTCGGCTTTAAGTGACAGCAGAGTCTTTGAAACATGGACTTGACTTCTGATCTGAAATTAGCTGGAAGACAAAAAAGGTACTTCTTGAAAAAAATCATAATGTATGTCAGTGGAGACCACACCAGAGATACCTCAAGAGACATAAAACCTAAGGTCATAGACTGTAATTTTTACAACCCATATCAATTTTCTCTTCAAAGCGAGGGGTATTCTGGTAGGAGTTTGTAACGAAACTGCAAACAGATGCTTATGGCAATAGAGTTTACTGTTCAGAGGTGCAATTTTTTCACACTTTAGGAGGTAAAATAAACAATGGAGACTGCATTAATTTATTCAACTGTTAGTGCAATACTGGGCCAAGCCACTTTGTTCATTTTATGTACATCAACTGCCAGAACAATTACCACTAAGATACTTGATGTGTAAGTAAACTTTCTCATATAGTCCTCTGGAAGTTTACTTTTCAGGTCACAGTTTGGTTTTTTGTGTGTACTTTTCAACAATGGAGTTGCTGCAGTTTAGCTTGGCATTCAGCTATCAGTAAGATCAAATACCTTTGAAAGAAATTTATAAAACACAGGCATCAAGCATATATAAGTACACTAAATTAAGTCAAATCTCCTTTCTTGCCTTGTTTTTCTATTTTTAATACACATCATTATTAAGAACAATTGCATATACATATCAAACATGCCTTACTCCAAGGCAAATACACAGTAGCACACTGAAATCTATACTACAAAGGAGTGCTTGCACTACAGGCAAATTTATGACTTTTCTTCCATCATTTTACTGCCAGGTCAGCATATAATTTAAGGTTATAAGTTGAGATACGAATAGGGTTTCCCTAGTGCTAAGTTTACTCCAATACTTCCTAATAGAACGCAATGTTATTGTACACAAACTACAACATTTAAAGCAAGTATTCAACTGCTCTTTTGCTTGAATTCCTGACATATTATTGAATTTGGCTGCATGTATTTTCCATTTTCACTAAACTGTGCTTTCCCTTTGAAGTCCGTGATGCCCCTTATTTTGCTTGGATAAAAGGAACATAAAACACTTTCCCAATTTACAAAATTACTGACACTACTTTTTGACATAAAGTTATAGTAAAACATGAAATCTGAAACTTTGGATGTAGTTAAGGAATATATTCCTAATAATCAAATATGTTGTAACAGTATAATTTGCAAACTGTGCATTCATCTGATGAGACAGCAAAATACTTTTTTGCAAGTAAAGTACTTTCAAACAGATGTATTACACATCTCACACACCCACATACATATCCACAGTTGCTAAAAACTTGCACAGCAAAGTCCATTTTTGTAATCTTTTCCCTATATTTCCCCATTGTTGTTAAAGAAAAACTCACACCAAAATTACTATCAAAGGGACAAAAACTCAGGAAATGTAAATCAATAAGATTTCTTTTGCCATACTTTCTGCTTAATCTGACTTAAATCATCACTTCCATCAAAATAGTATCAACATACCTTTCCCTGCTTTCTGCAGTGAATGTTTATGAATGGCACAAACATTTCTGTGACCACATACTGAGCCACGCTTGAAGATGCCACTTAGTGACTAAACCACCTCAGCATAGAACAGCTTCTCCAGGCCAGTCATGTCGCCACTGAAAAAAAACCCCAAAACTGTGCCACACAAATTAGGGGACCTGTAATTTCATATAATATTTTGTTGTTGGTTTCTGTACAAATTACAGATCCAGTAAACAATAAGGGAAATGGAAACAAAATTTCCTGAGCAACCTAAGGAAGTGTGAAACATCGATCCAGGAGACATCTGCTGGCTTCAGCTGAAAGAACAAAAGACAGGGGAATACCTCAACCAGGGAGATGCTGAGAACTTCTAGGTGTTCTGTGTTTATTTTTTCCAGAGTTTTTCTGTTTATATGAACTGTTGCATATTCACTGAGTTAGAAACAAACAAATATGCCCTTTTTAGTTCAGTAATAAATTAATCTGCAAAACAAGAGACAAAGTTTCATACGCTCCAACTGATAATCACTCATGAACTACTCCAAAGGACAAGACTTAAGAAAGCACTTTGTAGCATTCAACAACCTTGACTTTTAGGGCACTCACTGGAAAAATGGATTATCTGAGTGTAGCCTTTACTCTGAACCACTCCATTTCAGGCCAAGGCCAGAATTCTCAAATAATGTTCAAATACTTTTATTAAAATAATATCATGGTCTGTGTTGGGATTTGAACTGCAGTATTTGTCTTAAGATTACAAACCTATTTCTGCTCTGCTACCTGATGGAGACTTTGTGAAATTAAATTACACTGATTCCTGCAAATTGCTTTGGAAAATGGCATTTACATTTCTAAGTCACTGAGAAGACATGTCCCAAGCTGCTCATTTTTATTGAGACACAGCTAATTATAACACAAATAAACTTTTTTTTTCTTTTTCTTTTTTTTTAAGAGACCAAAGAATGAAAAACATCTCCAGGAAATCAGCTTGAATATTTTCCGGTCCATGGGAAGCTCCTTGTTTTGACCACAAGAGTTACAAAGATAAAAGGCCTGACTGAGATTTCAGACCAGTGATACTTACTGACAGGCAGGAACAATAATTCTGCACTCGTCATACCATACTGAGATCAATCATGTCTGCAGTAGTTGTTTCAAGATAGAGATTCAATATAAAGTACCCATTGTGATCTGGAGACCTCACAGTACATGAGAAACCTCATTTGATTTTTTGAACTCCTTCCTGTACTCAACCTGTGTGCTCATTAGTCAAAGCATCCTCTCAATCCCTTAGGAAGAGGACTCTCCAACTGATACACACTGGACAAACACTGCTTTGGTCCAAGTCACATTCCCAAAACTCATAGTCCCTCAGTACAGCACCCCAAAGAATCTGGGGCTGCTGAAGACAACCTTATGTCAAATCTCTGACTCACAGAGACATTTGTACCTCACTGGCTTTGCCAAGATTCAGGGCTCTCATCTCATCTCTGCAGGCACAGCAGAGAAAGAAGCAAACACAAGTGTAGTAAGTAAAGGGGGATATGAATCTTAAAATCATCAGTCCCAAGGCAACCACTACGCCTACAAGTGTAATTTTTTCTTTGCTACCCTAGGTCATGACCCTCATCCAAAGAGGAAGGAAAGAAACTGTCCTTTCATCACTAATTTCACAATGCTGTTCAGGAAAACAACACTGACAACACCATAAAACCACAGTTGAAGTTGCCACTGGTATTTCAGCCAAATGCTAATCACCACCATCAATTGTCTAATATTTCTCATTACTTCTTTAGTCATTCTAACAAATTCCATTGCAACTTATAGAGTCTGATAAAAATCTTCTCTGGTTGACAAAGAGCCAGCAGAAAAACAAACAAACAAAAAAAAAACCCAAACAAAAACCCCACAACTATCCATTTGATTTCACAGTACTGGACCACTGGTTTTTTTAGATAGATAGTATAGCTGCATTCAAAACTATTCAGTTGATAAACACCATTGTAATTTCAGAAACAAAACCTACCAACTATGTCACCTGAAATAGAACACTGATAAGAAAAAGCTTGTGTATAGACTGTCATGTAATTAAAATTGGATTAAGAGGGAAAAAAAATAGATAAAACAATCCGTCAAAAAGTTACTTGGTTTTGCAAATGCAGCGATAAAGCAATAGCATGGTTCAGATAAATGTGATTTTTAAAAGTAATTAACAAATCCATTCATTCATTTATAAATTATGAAGAACAAAATATTTTTGATGGAGAAGTCAAACCAATGCAGGCACAAGGATTCTATGCATACAGCTTAATGAACTGTGTATCTTGCATCACACACCCGTCTTGTACACGCCAACAAAGAGTCAGCGTTAATGAGACTGACCAAGGTTAACAAGCAGCACTTGAGAGATGCAGAGTTTCAACAAAGTTGGGAATAAAGCCAGGTGAAGCACCACAGTGTCTCCATGGTGAAGAAAGAGCAGGGAAGGACGTCTCTTACACACCCAGGAATTCAAGGTTACCACTTAACACACATGTTTTCACACACAAGGTCCTGGGATTTTTAGCATGTCTCTTCAGCAGTACTAGAATGCAGTAAGCACATTAAAACTGTTGCCATTTCGGTTGGCTTCTTTAACAGAATACTATGACACCTTAAGCGCTAAGACTTTATCCCGAGCATGCAACAGCATGAACACAGCATATACAGAAGAGGTAAAAACTTAGGCAAAGATCGGTCACAAATTTCCTCCACATATTCAGCAGGGCTGATTTAAGAATGAAGAACTAACTTCTGCAAGAACTACAGGCAATTCCTTGTGTCTTTCCTTACAAGAGCAAGACACACTTTTTGTATACAAAAAAAGTATACAAAACATAGTACTGCAGAAAGCAGTTTCTTTTCTCTTTCATCCTCTCCCCAAGGCACAACTGTTAGGTGTGGTTTGTCATCCCACTTAGCGCAGTACTAGGAGGCATGCCACTGCTCTATCATAAGAGCTGCAGAAGAATGTACAGAGATGAGGGAAGACACAATGCCAACTGGCATTCATCTGGTTTGGGGTTTTTTTGATAAATACTTCAAAAGCAAATATTTCAACAGTTTTTTCCATTTAGTGAGATAGTTTCCCTTACTAGATTTTTTTTTTCAGCCCCTGGGTGTGATTAAATCATTTCTCTCCCAACCCACCCCCCCACCCTTCCAACATAATTCTTACACTTAAATCTTGACATTTATATTATTACTTTTACAAATTAATCTTTTTCTATGGAGAGTACCATAATGCTCTAAGGAGGCTCGCATGTTCCCATGAGTCTTGTAAGAGCTCTGCCAAGAGGTTTTAACTCCTAGAGAGATCAAAGAGAAAGTAAGGAGATAAAAAGAAATAGGGTTCTCCAGACTGACAGGTCAACCATCTCTCCTCAAGAAGAAAAAGAGATGGTTTACAGAAGAAACCAGGGAGACGATCAGCATTCAGATTTGATGGCAATACCTGATAAAGTAGTATAATACTTAATGACTACTGACTGCTTGAATAGGAGGCCAACTGAGTGACACAGAAGTGCTACAGATCAAATTTTAGTGCTCACAAACTGCAACGCTATAGAATGTCACTCTAAAGTGCAACACAAACCTTTCAAAGCAAGGCAGAAACTGCCTATGTACAGTTATTTTTTAAATGACAGAAACGCTACAATGTTGGAAGCAGAGTGCAAGCTGCAGACATACATGTGAAATTCTGAGGCAGATTTGCAAAAAGACTTGATAGTCAAATCTTATGATCCTGCTGCTTCAAAGTGACCAAAATATAACAAAGGTATGTCTTAAAACCAAACCAAAACTGAATGAAGCCAACTGGGATGTCTTTTCTTCAGAAATTCAAGATAAAAATATATACAAGAGCTACCCAGGTTCGCATCCTAAACAAACTTTTCAATTATTTATAATGTTACAATATCCAAACGGATCTACTTCTCCCATATTTTCCACATCTTGACTCCCAGCTCAGTTTATCACAATATATAATTTCTGGTCATAAAGCACTGAATTGCTGTGACTCCAATAATCTATTTTTTTCAGTAGAAATCCCCCCAAAAAACCCCAAAACCACTAAAAAAAAAAAGTTAAATTGCTTTAGACTTTGCCTAAACTAGAATAAGTAGAAAAAATGCAAGTGAAGATCTAGCCTCGTGAATAAGTGGAGCAAAAATATGTGCTCAACAAGGCTGAAATTTCAACTTTATGAAAATTCATGCTAAGGATCTCAGTATCTGGTCTTTTATAGTCTATGCCCATTTGTAGTCTAGAACTTTAATATGCAGCCAAGCAAAATGCCACATCCATTCCAAGTTCACAAATAACTATTACATCTAACTAAAACACCATCTAAAATGACAAATAGCATTGAAATTAATCCTTATAATAGTAACACTGAGTTATCAGAGCCTATGTAACTGACCGCATAGTCAATATTCCTACTACTACCACTTAAATAATCTTGGACATCATTAAAATCTTACACAATCACTAAAGTAACTTTTGGCTGTTTGATGGTATGTATCTTTTCTAAGCATATCATGTACAGAAAATCCAGTAATAGCGGTCATGCTTTTGGAAAATACAATTTTCTTCATTAAGAGTCAGATCTACAGTCAGAATCTCTAGAAAGCAGTCATAAATTAAGATTGAAATTACAACATCTAACATCTCTGAAATCTTAAAGTAGATAGTGAATAACGAGTGCACTTCATGACTTTGCTGAGGAATACTTCTGCACTTTTTACACAATGGTTTGCATTTGCTTACTAAATATTGACCTTGATCATATGTAGCATGACATATCAGAACAAGAAGACATGTCATAAAAGAATGAACCTCAAAGTCTCAGTTGAAAAGTTGTTTTCTATGGATACTTTTTTTTTTTTTTTTTTTTTTTTTTTTCTCCCCTTAATAGACCTACCACAACTCTAAAAAAGCCACACTATTTACTGTATGGGAGGACTGTGGAAGGTAAAGAAGGTACGGAGAAGAGAGGAAAGTGAGCCGATCAGGTTCCAGAAGAAACACACAGTAACTATGTAACATGCAAATGCACTTTGCACAGGCTGAACACAGAACACCTATTACACACTGCAACACAAGTAACTATCAGAAATACATTACATTTTGAAGCATGGACAGTTAAAAATGCAGGAAAGCAGAATCCCTAAATACAAGGAAAATAAAAAAAACACAACTACCACCATCTCCATTTTTATACTTCTGTAATTTTCCCTCTGTACATTAGGGAAAAACCCCACAAACTTTTGGAAAAAAAAAAGTCTTGCACACATGCACACACATACACAGGGTCACAAAAGCTATGAAAGAGATTCTTAACATAGGGTTCCTGAGCAGATGATGAGCCATTAAACTTTCGCCTTTAGGTAGTTATGATGATCTGATGTCTCTTTTATGATATCTCCAAATTTTTTAATTAAAATCTACAATGTGTTTAACAAGCAATTCTTCCATTAAACTTTGATGTGTTTTACTTATAAAGCAATGACAGTTTTCAGTTCAATCTACTTAAAGTTCCAGAGAAACCATTTTCCACTCACTTGCTTTGAAAGCCATTAAAACAACTTGATGAAGAACACCAGCGGGGGGCTAATAGAAGCCAAGGCTTAGTAACAATCTTTAGATTTTTCTCCTAAGACTTTCTCACAGACCCTCCTCACAAAGATCCTCAGGGCTTTTCATCCTCTCCTTTCTCCACAATCCCCCACCCCCCCCAGAAAAAAAAATCAGTTCAAAGTGACAGATGCAACTAGCTCAAGGTTTTGCTATTTCTTTAATTTCTTGTTTACCTTTCCATTTTGATAGAATCAATTGAAATTCAATTCCCACAGTGGTGGTGATCTCCTGGTATCTTCCAGGAAAAATAAATGAAAAAATACACAGAAGATTCAAGAAGTACCTTGGGATCATCTTCTAACCTTTTATCTATGCTGAAGAGAGTTCTGATACAGAGAAATGTTCCTGTTACTTACAAGTCATATATAACTGACATTCAAATAACTGAATTAAGTCATATTTGATCAATGATTTATATACAGTTCTATGCTTTAATGCAGTATTTCTGAAACCTTCATAATGACAACTACCCTGTAACAGTTTAACTCTTGGGATATAAACTAAAGAACTATACAAGTCAACTGCAAAAACTTTTCAACCACTCAAAAAATGAGAACTGCCTGTAACAAATCTCAGGTTCTTCAGCTGTAGTTTTATGCAAATGCAGAAACCAGTTTTATGGAAAACAGACCTATCAGTACAGTTTAGTTCTTATGCTTACCAGAATCAGTACAGCATACTTTTTATTTATATTTTTGCTGTGCTTACTGCCATTTTATTTATTACTATGGCCACTTAAAGTGCAGTCTTTGTTGATCACTAATTTTATGTAATTTCCAGAGCTCCAGAGCTTTACTGACTCCTGTTACTGTATTCAAGTGATCCTGCTGTGGTTCAAACACCACATGTAGCATTGCTGCCACATGAATAGCTGCTTAAAAGAAGCAGGACTACGGGACATACCTATTCTTCCCAGATTCTAGTTACAATCCCTTGTTCTTTTAAAATCTAGAGCTACAGTTACAGTACACCAGTATAGGAGCAAACAGTGACTACAGGAGGTCAGATACATCTCCTCATCTTGAGGACAGGGGCAGCACATACAAGGGAGTGGAGGTCAGGAAAAACAGATGGTGGGCATTCCCATCGCGGCTAAGTCACCTCTTGTCTTTACACCACTAAGCTTTTATGTTTTCCAGTTGGTGATTCTTGTAGTTTCGTGTTTCTACCTTATTTTAGCAAGCTTGTATTTGTAAAACAAACTGGGAGAATACATTGTGGAAAAAAATCAGTGATGCTTAAGAACAAATCATTAGTATTTCCTCTGAGCAATGTCAAGGATCATACTTTCTGCATCTCTGCCTTCTGCTAAAGTAATGTGCTATTAAAATGTTAATGTGAGATCTGGTTAATGACATTTTATTTAAAAATTAGGGGGAAAAGATGACAAAGGAAAAAAATTCTATGTCACTGAACTTACACAGTCCTACTAGTAAGCAGATAAAACTTTTCTATTGGCTTTCTGAAATGGTTTTCTCATAAATGCTGTGAAAGGATCCATCAAGAATAGAAACTAAAGAAGTTTCTGACGTATAGAAATAGGAACAATCCTAAGGAACAGGAATGGTTACGTATTATTTTCTACAAGCATACAATCACTTTACAGAACTGAAAAAATATAAGGCTGGAAGGACCTCACAAGATCACAAACTCTCTTTTAAGGGTGGCAGGATCAAACATACGTTATCAGAGTGTTACAAAATACATGCTAGAAACAGAATATGCATCTGAGCACTATCCAGTCAGAGCCTCCATTCAGGCTGTTCCATCTTTCAAACTATTCTACTACATGTGCAACTTTTGGTGCAACAAATACTTGCAATAATATATATGTAAAAGCATTGTAAGGTTGTTATTCTAGAAGTACACGACCTAGAGATCTTTGTGAATACTACTGTGGAATAACCATGTAATTAAAATTACCATTACCATTACTTATTTCTGCATTAGTTTTCAACTACTACTGCTTACTTTTCCAGAAGGGTACTTTTTTTTCTTTTCCAGACTTTCTCTTTTTAGAGAAAGAACATCTCTCACCTTTAGGAGTTTAGCCTCATTTCCCTATAATGTATTCATCACTGCTCAGCACATCTGTCCCAGCAAATCCCATTTCCTGTTCTATTCATGGAGCTCAGCAACCTGGAGCTTTAGTGATTGCCGCCACACTTTTCCCATGGCCTTCTCACCTCTCACCCCCCCCACGCACCCCGCTCCCATTGTTTATCATCTGTTCTCCCCTGCTGCAAACTGCTGTCAGATGTTCACTTATCCCTAATCTTACTCACTGCCTTTGATATTCTTTCTAATCCAACAACCTGTCAACTGGGGCATCAGCCCATGTCCAGACCAGCTGCTCTGTCACAGGCCGTAAGACTCCCTCTCAGCTCCAAGAGGCATTTAAAGGATTTTGACACAGCAACCACAACGTGAAACAACTAATTAATGCTATTTTGATCAGTGATCAGGACTGACCACTAAGAAAAACTGAGCTTCACTTTGTTTAAATTTCAGTGTAACTGTAGTAACAAGATTTTGATCAATGTTTGAAGGACAGTACCAAAAATCTAAATTCTTTAACTTGTTTCAGTTTAAGATTGTGAAGAATAATTAATCTGAATGCAAATCAGAGGGACAGTTAACTTTATATGCTTCCTGTGTAAAACATCAACTTGTGCAGTTTTCAAAGCATAGGAGCTGACTTTTTATGCATTACAGCTGAAAATAAAAAAGTACTTTAAATATGGTAGTAGTTGAGGTAAAAATCTTATCTAGAATACACACGCATTTTCAGGAATATAATAAAGTATCATTTAATTCATATAGACCATCAAACTCAGAGATTTTAAAGTATACTCCAAATTCACAGAAAATGTCTAATTTCCATAATATTCAGATTTGCTAGAAACACCTAAAATGTTAAGAGTGTTCATCTGCTTCAAAAAATACTAAATACACATAATGTCATAGCTGAAACTGTGATTCAGATGACATTTTTTTTGTACTTCAAAACCAAAGTTTCTGTAATTTTAAGTAGACATATGTATTTTGATCCAAACTGAAAAACAAATACAGCAGTTAGTTGTTGAAGAACAGGAACACTGTTTTATTTCTCAGATCTAACAGCAATTGCTACAAAAGTGACAAACATGACAAAAAAGCCTACTTATTTAAATCCTATAGTAGACATATTTTACACCCCCCCCCCCAAATTGTAATAAAATCTCAGTAATGGATTTTATAATGTGGTTCATTCACTTACAACTAAATCACAAGTTTTCTTCTTGGGGCTTGTCTATACCAGGACATAAAGAAAATTAATCTTAAATAATACCTTGATGAACTTGAATTCTGCTAGTTAAACTCCATTAAGCTTCTGTGTGGACACAATCATTCAGTTTAGTTTACTCCTCCCTTAGGGCATGCACTGAAAGTTAACATGGATTAAGGTAGGGTATGAATTCAAAGTGCAATCATACTTTGAAAGTGGTTTAACATAAACAGAACCAGACTCTTTGTTGTAGAATGAGACATGGAGTTAATCAGGAAAGTCCTGTGTAGACAAGCCCTTGCAGATGAGGCTACTGCAATGGTACTGTCAAAACCAATGGTTTTCAACCTCTTCATTTTCAGACCTGGAAACATCTTCTAGCAAAGCTGCAAACCCTGGCAGCACATTCAAATCTGCTGATTATTGATCTGCTTTGCTTAGTTGGCTCACATGGATGACCTATAAGTAGTCCAATGAACTCCAGTGCACTACGTATCAGAACTTGGAAAATACTGTTTTAAGCTAACTATAACTTAAGTAGCTCCTAATAATATTCAGTCTTAACTTCACAGCTAGTGCACAGTAACCCAAATAGTGTAGCTACTCATGATATTTAATTAAATGAGAGTTGAATGTTCATTGCAGAGGCATTCCAGCTCTGTGGAAGGATGCTAAAAAAGATGCTTGACAGAGCCCATTCATTTCAATAAGTGTAATTTTCTGTCCTAAGTTTGTTAAATCACAATATAATTGACCTAAAAATACCAACATTTTTCACTGCCAACTTCTTTTAATGTATTTACTTCAAAGAATGCTATGTTCACTGGTTAAAGCATACTATTACAGAAATCAAGACTAAACAAAGTAATATTCACTGAAACAAACCCAAGTACTGTTGTTCTTTATAACAACTACTTAGTAACTAATTCTTATTTCCCCCTTTAAAAATTCATAAATGTCTCACATAAAATTACCTTACACAAGTTTCCAGAGTTCACTTCAAGGTGTGTGGCAAGGACAGAAGCAGATATGCCTATGTTTCCTAATTCCTTTTCTTAAACCTGTGCTATAACTGCAAAGATTATTTTTTTCTCTCAAAGGAAATTCAGGTTCTTTTGATACATAACTTGTTAGGAATGCTGTCATTGTAAAACTTCAGTTTTCCTCTTTTTCACCCATTAAAAAAAATTATAATACACTTAACCATAATTCCTGGTTAACATAGCAGCAGTCAGGTCAGTCAGATCAAAAATCTGTCTTGTCCAGGATCCTACCTCTGACAGAAACCTAAGGAATATATTTTTCAAATACTCCCAGCCTCCTGCAATGTGCAGCTTAGGGACTACCTGCGCTAGAAGCAGTATGTTTGCACTTAATGTGAATATTCTATACTGACAAACTGAAGAAAATGAGATAACTCTGCAGCAAAGATGGCATTTCCCTTTATTGCACTACTGCTTTGAAACAATGAACTGCAAATAAAGGTATTATTTGGTAGAATATTTCCTACTACTGGGGCCTTTTGAAGACTCAACAGAAGAATTACTTGTTTGAACAGGTTACTTAAAAATCTGTTTACTCCCTTAACTGCATCATTTTTAACTGTCAACACAGAAAATAATGTTTTATGTTTATAAAAAAGCAGACGGAAGTTCCAGAGAATATTTCAAGCAGCTGGGCACATTCATGTTGTTGTTACCACAACAAAAAATTCCGAATGTAAAACCAGGTTGCTAATATTACTGTTACACTGCCCTACTTTGCTTTTTCATCTTCAGACTTTTCATGACATTAATGACAAGGGCCTCACTTCATTCTGCTTGTATACATATTTTAATCTTCATGACACCTCCAGTTAAACTGCAAGGCACAGAAACAGAGTGATTCCTTACGGTCACAAAAAAAGCAGTCCCAGATCTAAAATTAGATTTTTTTTTTCACTGATGAATTGCAGACTTATGAAGTATATTTTCTACCCTTTTCAAAGTTTGTGATGTGTTAAAATCTACAAGTCTTGACAACTATTTTAGAGTTACTATAAAACTCAAAGTTATTATAACTGAATCCCCTTAACAGTGAATGAAACATCATGCATTAAAATTAAATTGAAGGTAACACTGTTCATGTTTAACTTCCAAAAGAATGATTTTAAACATTAAATTAATAGAGGAAATGTGATGCACAGGCACTGGACTACACTGAAGCGTGAAAGGAATGTGAAGCTTACAAAAGAGCATATATTTCCAATTTACCACTACTGACTGTATGGTTCATTCAATATGCACATCAATGGGCATCACTGAAGCAGATGCCCATTTACCACCTCACACATTCAAAATATAAACTCGTTTATATTCAAACTGGGAAAATTACTGAGAGCTGATACTACTCTAGTAGCAAACATCTAAAATTTCCTGGGCAGAATGCACATCTATGTTTATACAATGTGAGGAAACAGTGGCCAGAGCTCCCTTGCCAGAACAATCCTTAAAAACAAAGTTATAGGAGTCTGTGCTAGATCCAGAAAGACTTTGATATATGAGCTTTGAGCAGAAGTTTCTGTTACAGATCAAGACATTATTGCCCCAGTTAGATGCTTCCCCTCAACTGATGTTCTGCTTCCATTTGAAGAATACTGTCCCCAGCACAGAGGTCACCAAAAAGAATATTCAAGGACAATTCACATTGTTTTATGCAAAACTCGGTAGTTTAGCTTAAAGGGATCGTGAAGGTGGGTTTGAACTGGAACAGCACAGTAAAAGCTGAAGCAAAACTACTTTCCTTTCTGCTGATTCTCAGAGGGTAATAACCATTAGCAAACAACAGCATGCAGTAGCTTCTTAAATTACAACCAATTACAAGATTCACCAGAGCTCTGACTGTCAAAGACCTGTAATAGGGTTCAAATCCAGCATGCAGAACTACTGAAATGCTTGCTCAGGTGTTAATTGAGCATGTTGTCTCTGAACTCAAATTCACCCAATGCAGCCAAAATTCTAACAACTCTGCTCAAATGTTAGTACTCATAGCCTAGTTCATCAGAATTCCTAAACTTTTTTTCTTTTCTCTAATATATAGGCCAGTGCCTGGCTAAAACACACAAAAGAGTTGAAGATTTACACGCAAATGTGTTTCTCAGCAGTGAGCACACTCTCCTGTGATGTGGAGAGCAATATTAATTGAAGCAAGATCTTGTAGCCTGCCTCCACCACATCCCAGGGAAATGCCCTAGCCCTTGGGCATTGAGTTAATCTCTCATTAGCTACCCCTCTGGTCTCTTGAATAAATTATTTATGAAAAGCAGAAAAACTTCAATAGGAAAAAGTGAAAAGCGATTTACCATGGAGTTCCTGGTAAAGAAGCCAATTCTTCAAGAGGTGATACATGCTTTTTAAAAAAAGCACCACTTTAGACAACAAATCAATTTACACTTTGGGGGCAGTACAAATTAAAACTAGCCAGATGCTACCCTGTATCTGAGATAAATGAAGTCTCTTCTTTCAGAACCATGCAGAACGAAAAATGCATAAACAGGGTTCTTACTGACAAAATTAAGAGGATATTCATCAAACTATGTGAGGTACTTTGTCCACCTCTTACCCTCAGGCCACCCTACTTAAAATAACATGGCTTAACTGACTAAGGGCCCCATCTTGAGGAAAGGGTTGACAGCTAAAAATCTCAAGCAGAAAGTAAGGTCCATTTTGACAAGTTGGTAGATGCCTATTTTTAAAAATACAGGTTAAAACTGTATCTTACCTTACACATGGGCTCTAATCAAATCTGCCTACAGTTTGCTGAATTCCATGACTCCTTAACTGCACTTCCATTTTTACCTTTGCACTATATAAAGACAGAATAAGTAATTTCTAAAAGCAGCTGGTACAGTGATTTATCTGGAGTCTGGAGTCTGGCTAGTCCCTACAGCTTGGATGCCTAACAGCAAGCTGCACATTGCCTCAACTCACACGGTTCAAAATGCAGAATTATTTCAGAAGGACATATCACATACCTTCATGCTCTGTAAGAAACATTAAGAATTCAGCACTTGAGTGGGAAGAGGCAAAGGAAGATGGAAGACCTCATAGGAAAAGTTCTCATGACCCTTTACCCATGGGCATCAATCATGACAATTCTCACTACAGCTAAATAGCCAGAAACCAACGCTTCTGTCGTTTTTTGGAAGAGTGTTCTTGTATGTAACCAAATAGAACATGTAAAATCCAAAGGATGACTCCAGTTTTTACTATTCAGGCAAGCTAAAGACTCAACAAAAAAAGCTAGTAAGACACTGCTGGGGTTTTCCCTAACATGATCACCTGACTTGATCCTAACTACATACAATTATGTTCCTGTGTGTGCCCACAATTCCTTGTCTGAACACAGTGAAAATACTCAGCTGGCCAAAATACTAGTTAAAGATTCGTGTCTGTAATTTTGAATGCATTATGTGCCTCCAGTCAACAGGCAGGTAGCCATCTAATGCTTTGGCTCTTCTCTTGATCAGATGTGACCACAATCTTCACAAATGTAACCGGTGTGGGCTTACAACAGTATATAGTCAGCATTTTGTTTGGATTTCACCTTCCCGAATGGAACATTTTCTAATCCCTTACAGACTTCTGGTGGTCTGTAAATGTGCTACAACAACAGTTTACAACTCAATGGTGTGGGTTGAATAGATAAAATCGGACTAGCAGGGTAAACTGTATCTAAATTTATGTTTAACTGCTCATTGTTTTAGCTATAATGACGGGATTAAAATTGCTTCCTCATAAATAGTATGATTTTTAGCTAAAATGTCTTATAATGCTGTTATCATAGAATCACCCAATTGGAAAATATTTTAAGATCGTGAAGTCCAACCATGACCTAACACCTCCCTGTAAACAACTGTTTGACCACGTCCTTAAGCACTTCATCCAAACATCTTTTAAAAACTCCAGGGATGGTGACTTCACCACTTCCCTGGGCAGCCTGTTCCAGTGTCTGATGCCCCTTTCAGTGAAGAAGTTTTTCCTAATATCAAATCTAAACCTCCCCTGGGGCAACTTAAGGTAATTTCCTCCTGTTCTATCACTTGTTACCTAGGAGAAGAGGTCCCCACCTCCCAAAAACCTCCTTTCAGGAAGTTGTAGAAAGCAACCAGATCTCCCCTCAGCCTCCTCTTCTCCAGTCTGAAAAACCCCAGCTTCCTTAGCTGCTCCTCATAGGACTTCTGTTAAAAGACCACTTACCAGCCTTGCTGCCCTTTTCTGAACATGCTCTAGCACCTCATTATCTTTCTTGTACCAAGCGACCCAAAACTGAACTCAAGGTGTGGCCTCATCGGTGCTTAGTATAGGGATAAGATGACTTCCTGGAGTTCACTGACAACTTCCTCCTCCAAGTGGTAGAGGAACCCACAAGAAAAGGTGCTATGCTGGACCTAGTCCTCACCAACAAAGAGAGGCTGGTGAGTGAAGTGAAGCTGAAGGGTAGCCTTGGCTACAGTGACCATAAAATGGTAAAGTTTAAGATCCTCAAGGCATCAAGGAGGGTAAACAGCAAACTCACCACCCTGGATTTCAGAAGAGCAGACTATAAACCTCTTCAGGGACGTCCTTGGCAGGGTGCCATGGGAAAAAACCCTGGAAGGAAGGGGGGCCCAGGAAAGCTGGTCAATGCTCAAGGATCACCTCCTCCAGGCCCAGGAGTGACGCATCCCAAAAAAAGATGAAGGCAGGTAAGAATGCAAGGAGGTCTGCATGGATGAACAGAGAGATCCTGGACACACTTAGACTCAAGAAGAAAGCCTACAGAGAGTGGAAGCAAGGGCAGACAACCTGGGACCAATACAAAGACATTGTTCGTGCAACCAGAGATGAGATTAGGAAAGCTAAAACACAGCTGGAGTTGAATCTGGCTAGGGACATTAAGGGGAACAAGAATTTCTTCAGGTATATCAGTGAGAAAAGGAGGACTAGGGAGAATGTGGGACCCTTCCAGAAAGGAAATGGAGAACTGGTGACAGGGGACATGGATAAGGCTGAGGTGCTCAATGACTTCTTTGCCTCAGTCTTCAACAGCAAGGGCTCCAATCACAATGTCCAAGTCCCAGAGGACAAAAGGACTGAGAGAAAGAAGATCTGCCCACTGTAACTAAAGACCATATTTGTGAGCACCTGAAAAATCTGAACATGCACAAGTCCATGGGGCCTGATGAGATCCACTCACGGGTCCTGAGAGAACTGGCAGATGAAGTTGCTCTGTCCATTGTATTTGAATGGTCATGGCAGGCTGGTGAAGTTCCTGCTGACTGGGAAAGCGCAAACATAAAACCCATCTTCAAGAAGGGAAAAAAGGATGACCCCAGGAACTACAGACCACTCAGCCTCACCTTTGTGTCCAGCAAGATCACAGAGCAGATTCTCCTGAAGGTTCTGCTAAGGCAAATGGAAAACAAAGCAGAGGTGGTTGGTGGTAAGCAGCATGGCTTCACCAAGGGCAAATCATGCCTGACTAATTTGGTGGCTTTCTATGATGAAGTCACAGCAGCAGTGGACAAAGGAAAGGAAACTGATGTCATCTACCTGACCTGAGTGAGGCGTTTGACTCTGTCCCACATGACATCCTGGTCACCAAACGGGAAAAACACAGACTTGATGGGTGGAGCACTGCTGGATACGGAATTGGCTGGATGGTCACACACAGAGTAGTGACCAGTGGCACAATGTCCACCTGGACACCAGTGCCAAGTGGTGTCCCTCAGGGGTCAGTGCTGGGACCAATGCTGTTTAACAGTGACATGGACAAAGGAATCTACACCCTCAGCAAGTTTGCAAATGACATCAAGCTGTGTAGAACAGTCGACTTGCTAGAGGACACGGATCCATCCAGAGGGACCTGGACAAGCTGGAGAGGTGGGCCCAGGACAACCTCATGAAATTCAGCAAGCCTAGGTATAAGTTCTTGCACCTGGGTGGGCACAATCCCAAGGCTGGGTGATGAATGGCTGAAGAGCAGCCCTGAGGAAAAGGATCTGGGGGTCTGGGTTGATGAAAAGCTCAGTATGAGCCAGTAATATGCGTATGCAGCCCAGACAGCAACTGTGTCCTGGGCTGCATCAATAGCAGTGTGGCCACCAGGGCAAGGGAGTGGATTCTCTCCCTCTGCTCAGATGAGACCCCACCTGGAGTATTATGTGCAGTTTTGGAGCCCTCAACACAAGAAGGACATGGAACTGTTGGAGCGAGTCCGGAGGAGGGCCACAAAGATGATCAGAAGTCTGGAGCACCTCTGCTATGAGGACAGGCTATGGAAGTCGGGGCTCTTCACCCTGGAGAAGATAAGGCTTCCAGAAGACCCTATAGTAGCCATCCAGTATCTGAAGGGGGCCTACAGGAAGGCTGAGGAGGGGCTATTCACAAGGTCTTGTAATGACAGGACGACGAGAGATTTAAACAGGATGTTAGGAGGAAGTTCTTTACAATAAGCATAGTGAGACATTGGAACAGATTGCTCAGGGAGGTTGTGGATGCTCCCTTCCTGGAGGTGTTCAATGCTAGCTTAGATGAGGCCTTGAGTAACCTGTTCTAGTGGGATGTGTCCCTGCCTATGGTGAGGGGTTGGAACTAGATGATCTTTGAGGTCCTTTCCAACCTAAACTGTTCTATGATTCTATGGTCTTCTTGGCCACCTGAGCACACTGCTGGCTAATGTTCAGTTGACTACTGACCACTAACCCCAAATTGCTCTCCGCCAAGCAACTTTCAAGCTACTCTTCCCCAAGCCTGTATGACCCGTAGTATTGCATGGGGGTTTAGTGTCTGTAGTGCAGGACATAGCACTTGAGTGCTATACAGCTGACCTCAGCCCATCAGTCCAGAGCCCTCTGCAGAGCCTTCCTCACCTTCCACCCAGCTTGGTGTAGTCTATAAACTTACTGAGGGCACACTTGATCTCCTCATTGAGGTCATCAATAAAGACATGAAAGAGAACTCTCCCTAACACCAAACCCTGGGGAACACTACTTGTGACTGGCTGACAACTGGATTTAACTATACTCACTACCCCTTAGACCCATCCATCCAGTTTTTGTCTCAGTGAAGATGGGTTTACGTACATCCTCACGATTAAGTGTCTAGGAATCAATTCTGTTAAGTGGTCACAAGTGCTTCAAAATAATCTTAAAATCACCTGCAGTATATAAAAGTTCTTTCAATTTCCTGTTTGTAGAGAAAAGCAGTAGCTGTAAAAACCCAAACTAATAAAATAAAGAACCTGTCATTGTATATGCATCCATGGACAGAGGAGCTATGTTGAAATACCAACGCCTATTTTAGGAACGTTTCTGTTTGAAAACAGATTTCAAAATCACAATCTTCAAGGCTCAAATTATCCTTCATCAATATTACATAAACACAAAAATATGTCTCAATCAATCTTCTTCAGGCTGCACTGAATTATAGGAGACATGTTAGAGCTTCACAAATAGTACCTGCAAGACTGCCTCAAGCCTTCCAATTACACCACGATGCCACATATTGCAGAAAGTAAACATCCAAACTAGTCTCGGTTTCCACAGTGTAACAAATGTCATTATTTCAATTTTCCTCATTTAGATTATTCTGTTACTCAAAAGACTTTTCATGGAGTTAAGTTCAGCAAGCAGGTGTAGGGAATTGGTGGAAAGGAGAAACTAGTTTTACTTTAAGAAACAGCATCAATTAGGAACTGAGATTAAAAGTTTCTTTTTATTTCCACCTGGTGAATTAAAAAAGAAAAGAAAAAAAAATTGCATAAGGGAAATTGCTACTCAGCAATTGCTACTCAGAATTACAGGCTACATTTCAGAAATAATTCTCAATTTTAGATGAGTTGTGGAATTTTTGGAAAATTCTTAAGGAGATCAGACACCTAACTTGCCTGTATTTAAGACAACTGCTTAAGTATTTAATGAGTTTTTCAGCAGGTCTAAATGCCTCTGCAATAATTAGCCAACAACTAAAAACATGCAGTATTTCCTCTGCTTAGTAAGTCAGTTTTTAAATGAAAAATGTGTTTTAAATAAACGTTGGGCCTGTCTCTCGGGTAGGGTGCACTCGGTGAGCTTCTGCAGTAGGCTGGGCCAAAGCCAGCTACTGTATATTTTTAGGCTGATTTTAAGGCAGTGCTGTGGCCAAGAGAAACAATCTCTGCCCTCAGCCAGCCCCAAAACGCTCATCCCTAACCACCACATTACCACCTCCTCTCTGCCAGCAAAATTGTTTGCACTGAATCACATGTCTGGTTTAGGTTAAAACCAATTTTTTTTTTTGGCCAGATTAGGCTTCACCTGGACTAGATAACTGATCCAGCTCATTGAGATGCTGCACAAAATTCTTGTACGAGTAGCAAGATGTGCACAAAGGGCAAGTCTACTTCTTNGGCCAGATTAGGCTTCACCTGGACTAGATCCAGCTCATTGAGATGCTGCACAAAATTCTTGTACGAGTAGCAAGATGTGCACAAAGGGCAAGTCTACTTCTTTTGGTGGCCAACACTGTTCTGTGTCAAATCACAGCACTTGACCAAACACATCCTTATTTCTTCTTTACAATATTCATCATTTTTAAGGCCTTTGCTTTCAATTAAATGTAATTTTGTAATAGTGTTTTGTACATTTTAATTAAATCCCGTTTTTCATGTAAATAGAGCATGACTCACAAACGAAAATAAGAAATAGGGCTTGTCACTTATAAACAAAGCCAGTTAAAACTAAGAACATCAAAGAATTTTCTTCAGGCTTTCTCAATACCTAAAAGTAAAGAATTAATTCAGTGTAAAGCTTTCAGCTGTTCACAAATGAAAATGTTTTACTTAACCCAGCCAATGAGAAGAGAGCTATCTTTAAGAAGGTAATTTACAAAACGTATTCATAACAGTTGAAAAAAATCCGTTGGCTTTGAGGCAAGCTGTGTGGGTCCTTGGTTTTCCTTTTCCACATTTATCTCACTGCAGGACCTAAACACATCTCCTTCATATACCTTCCCTCTTCTGCCTTTTCAACTGATGTGTTCAGAAGCAAAGGAGTACAAATGGTGCAGTCTGCAGAAAGCACTTCTAGGGCTGTCCAAGTTCTTCTGAAGTTCCATCTCCATCCCTCTACTTGGGTGAAAGCTCAAGCTAGACTGGCCAGTGCTGCATCATCTGCTAGAGCTAATTTTGTGCAGGATGTTGCTCACAGAAAAGGCACATACACCACTTTATGTGTGTATGTCCCTGTGCAAAGGGACTTTCCTTTTGCACCTTACATTCTTGCCACTGTTGGAGGTATCAGTTCTCAAGGTTTCTGTGAAGGGTGACTCAAGTTGATGCAAATACGATGAAGAAAGGGATTTCCTTCCCCGCTTCCCACATGCCAGGGCTGAGGCTGGCCTAGCAGAGCGGCAGCGTTACTGATTAGCTACTGATGTTAACTAATAACCTGCTGCGTTGAGGGCTGGCCAGTAACACGTTCAATCTGCACCTGCCAACACCAAAGCAAGGCCCAAATCAAGAGGCTC
This sequence comes from Psilopogon haemacephalus, assembly GCA_013396835.1. Taxonomy (NCBI): domain Eukaryota; kingdom Metazoa; phylum Chordata; class Aves; order Piciformes; family Megalaimidae; genus Psilopogon; species Psilopogon haemacephalus. The sequence goes on from VWZI01009198.1 coordinate 190,916, forward strand.
CCCTGAAAACAGTGAGGTAGCAGGCACCTCGGGGCAAGAAGGAGCGGGAGGTCGTGACACACTCTAAGGCAGTGCCCACCACGGGCACTGGTCTTTAGGAATACTTCCACGGTCGACCTAGAGCCCCACAGGCCAGGTAAGGTTACGAGTGGCGGGCAGGGGAAGTGCAGTCGCCCGAGAGCCGGTTCCGGGTGGGAGAGCGCCATGAGGCTGAGGCGCACACTCCACCGGCGACACCGCCACTGTCCAAAATGGCGCAGGTGGGGGGTGACAGGGCAGCGAAAGCGCCTGCTGGCCGGCCAGCCCTTCTCCTTCGGCCTCCCGCCTCTCCGCGCCGCCACGACGCGGGAGGGGCCCCGCAAACCGGCGGCGACGGCGGAGAGAAGGGGCGGGACGGAACGGCCCTGCCGAGAGGGAAGGGACTGGGCGGGCGTCAAGGGGCGAGTCGCCGGCGCCACTCACCTGCCGGTAACAGAGGCGGAAAGGCCGCAAGTAGAGGGAGGAGGTGCAGGGTTTGAGCTCCAGCTCTTCGATGGCCTCCATCCCTGTCATGGGCAGCGGCCGCCAGGAGGAGGAGGAGGAAAAGAGGAGAGGCGTGCGCAGCCGCTGGCGACGGGCAGGGCCGAGGGCAGCCGGGCAAGGCCCAGCCAAACCGGGCAAGGGGGCGGCGCGGCTCTGGTGCGCCGGAGTCGGCTGCGGTGCGCGCAGCCGAGCGGGTGGCTGCTGGCTGCAGCGCAGGACCGCGCTACGGAGCCCGGGAGCTCCCTCCCTTGAAGTCACGCACTGGAGAGGGGGTTGACAGGCACCCTTCTTTCTCTGAGAAGAGCCAAAATACCGGGTTTCACCCCCCAAAAGGGGACACGGCAGCGGCACACGGGAGCTTTGTCGCTTGAACTCCTCAAACCTGCGTGTTTCTGATGCCATGCCCTGCAAAGGTTGGCAGAAGTTCTCCAGCGGTCACTTATTTCAACGTCCCACCAAAAGTTATGGGGTACTGCTACATTAAACAGAAACCAGGCCCTTTCTCTGAAGACAGTGTACCTACAGGCTGAATTTGACGTGTCCTTTTGATCTTGGTTGTATATCAGGCTTTGCAAAATGAGTACCTTAGTGTTAAGGCACATTTTCTTTACGTCTACTGGTGCAGCATTTGCACATCAAAATAGGAGTTGTATGGAAAGTGCAGGTACAAACACAGATTGTTAGCCTGCGGTGCAGTATGTGATGCTTCTCAAGCTTCCTCTCTGAGGATCAGCTTGACAGAACTTATTGGAAAAGACCTTTAAGATTGTTGAATCCAACCATTATCTAACTCTGCCAAGTCTGATGCTAAACTAGCAGTACTACATCTCTGCATCTTTTGAACACCTCCAGAGGTTGGGATTCTGCCACCTCTGTGAGGAGCTTGTTCCGGTGTTTGAGAACCCTTTCAGTCATGGCCATGCACTAAGCCCCTGGCAGAAGAATAAATATAGCTGCATGAGACTTCCCCAGCTGCTTTTGGCAACAAAGTTTCAAAATTACTACCCTTTTCTCTTTTACTGAATTTCTTTTTTTTATTGCTGTTACATTTAACTATATCCCAATTTTCATAGGAGTTTGATCACCATTATGTAAGGTTAGATTCCTCTGGAAGTTTTAAAGTTCTTGATAATGACTTTTTAAATTAATGAGCAAAAAAGCTCACAATTTGTTGTGCTCGGTCTCTCTCTGACTCGTGTTCACTTTCTATGCAGATGTTGCAGTGTGCTGCTATTTTAGTTGCTATAAAAATGTTTTTTCAATGTATTGACTGCACTGAGAATAATCTGAAATTACTTTTGTCTTTTTTTTTTTTTTTTTCCTCTACTAATCTTCTACTGCATTGCTAAGAAAGTTTGTTATCTCTTTATATAGTAGAAAGAACCATAGCAGTCTGGCTAAAAGACCACATCCAGCAATTACAAAATTCACTAAGAAGTAAATGAGGCAGCACTTACATTGTAGAACGCTTACCATCAGTTCTGATAATGTCAGTAATAAAATTGCTTGATTGGACTGAAAACTCTGGGTTTTTTTTAAAGTATATTTGCAAAGCTATTATAACAAATAGCAACAAAATGTATTTTATTAGCTGACATTAAAAGTGTTTGTTTAACTTTATTTGCATCATTGGATATGGCCCTATATTTCTGTTTTTTAAATGATCTTGAGGTCATTCAGCTCCTGGGAACTTACACTATATTTTTCTATTAAATTATTTCAATCTTCTAAGTCAAATTTAAGTATAAACACAGTTTCCATGTACAGCAAGTTTATAGTATCTTCGTTTGCTTATGTTAAAAGTTACTGTGTACCCAGGTTGGTTCAGCCAGTTAGATTGCCCTCTTCAATAAACATTCTGACACCACTTTAAGGTTTTGAATGTGTGTGTGTTTTGGGTAGCATGTCATAGCATGTGATGGATTGCTTATTCCATTCTTAGTCTTAGGTGGGATGCTTATGAGATTGTGATTTGTCACAGACCCATCTTGCTAATGTACCTGGGACAGCTGAGTGCAGTGTCACAGGAAAAGACGTTTCAGGGTGCTCTAGTGTAATCATTGCATTTGGAAGTTCTTCTTTATTGGAAAAAGAGCTTTGTGAATAAACCAACTGAACAAAGGATTTAACAGGCTGAGACTGAGGAGCTGCCTTAGCGTTACTGCTTTACAGGTGAAATCCAAACGAGAAAATAAATAGGAAAAATAAATCCTGCATAGTGGGACTAGTGTTGAGCAGCTGCACCTGGATTTCATTACAGTTCTACATTAAGGCCTAGGTATCCTGTGAAGCAACTGACTTTGCCTTAGCTAGCCCAGGAACACTTCTGGGAAGGAAATGCTCTTCAGCTCCCACTTGTTCCAATGGATGATAACAAAGGAGATTAACTTACTTTTGGATGGGTGAGATGCATTTCTGCTCTCCTGCACTGCTGACCGGTGCAATGTCTCTGACCTGGCTCTACGTGCACTGGCTTCATACCAAGAAGTATGAGAGGATAAAATGCAGAGATACCACTCAGCATCTCATCTCCAGGATGAGATATGACACATAGAGTTCTACTGCGGCAGATGGACCCACCATGTATTCATCACTTCCACTGAAGCAACTTTATTGCAGAGGACATTGAAGAATCAGGTGTATGCTCATTGCTACCCTGTATGGATTTGTATCCTCTGACAATCATCAGCTAGCAGATCTCTGAACTACTCTGTTATATGTTATTTGACATTCCTAAGATCCCTGATGATTCCAAGTTGCTCAAGTAGTCTGTTTGTGCCTGTAAGCTTCAGTAAGATGGTTTTGATACTTAGATTTTAGCTTATGTTTAACTGCTTGCAAAATCTTTTAGTTTCAATAAGCACTACTCCATAAAATACCATTTTAATTTCTTTGATTCTGTCCCTAGACTCCTAGTTACCAAACTTCTTGCATCCCAAATTTCATCCATCCTGGATTGCTCATTTCCGTTAACTGTCCGGAGCACTATTTACATTTGCCAACACACTCCTAATTGAAATAGCTGCCAATGATATACTTCGATAAACCAACTGTCTTGTGCTATCACATCTTCCTTTTTTAAAAGTAATTGTTGATTTGACTCCCCAAAAGCCAGGGAGGTGTCAGAATGACAGGTTGCCTTTCACTACATTAAATAAATTAATTTATCTTCCTTACAAGGGAGGTGTCAGTATTATATGTTGTTTTCTTGCCATTTAAAATAACAGATAAAAGGTTGTTAATGTTGTCTTGAGTGGTTTCTTTACAGTTTCCAGGAGCTACTGGTCTCCTGTTGTAAAGTACTAGAATTTAAATGTTTTGCCTGCACAGGCTCTAATGGGTCTGAGAACTGTTTGTGTAGTAGTGTGATAAACAGCCTAATAAAGGGGGGGAAAAAAATAAGTAAAAATCTTGTTTATTTCCTGGAAAGGAAGATCATCGAAGTAAGGCAGCAGGCAGAGAAGAAGAAAGAAGCATTCTGTCTGGAGCTGAAGAGTTTGAAGAGAACATTCACTGGGATTTCTCATAAAAATGGATATGTTAACATCAGTGCTAAAAACAAATTCTTTCTGCAGGGTTTAACAGACTTCTCTTTCCTTCAGAGCAATGCTTGTGCTCTGTTACTTTGTGAGTACTTTTATTACCAGCAAAATATCCAAACTTTTTTTTTTCTAATTGTTTTTCTTTTAAAAGAATACTCTTGAGCTTGAAGTTTCCGACAACGCGGTCCTTTGCTTCTCCTTAATTGCAGTCCTTGGGTATGTACTCTGCAGAAAGTCAGGCTGAATCCTCATTTGCAGTTTGTTTGATTGCTGTTTGTGTTGAGACGCAATGAGAAATGTTTCCCATGGAAGCCTAGTGCTGCCTGCCGTGCTCCTGTTCGTGGTGACCTGGGAGCTGAGATTGTCCTCTCGCCTCCTCCACCTGTGCACCCAAGTATGGGTGTGCAGGGTGCAAGGACAGGCCTCTGCCACCTGCCCTGGCCCCATCTGTTCAGGCCTCGCTGTTTATGGTGAGTGGGCACTCAGGAATGTCCCTTGCAGTACTTCCGGCTTCCTGCTGGAGCTTAACAAAGTGCCTAAGCCTCTGGATTCGTTCATGCACAGTTAGGCAGCACATTTTCCGTAGTGATTTTTTTCTGTATGTACTTTTAAATTCAGTCAGTCCATACAAGGCTCATGTTGCTCTTTCGACATGCCACTGCTCATGAACAGAAATTCTCTAGTACTGAGCTTTTCTTATCTTCTTAATACATTGCAGAGTATTTGTGAATACTGTAGTTACTAAGATACTGTGGGTATGAAAGCTTCAACAGCTTAGAGGCACATTGACTTGCAATTTGTAGCTTTCATTTCTATAAAATTGTTTCTAACTCTCATAACTGCAGAAAAAAACCCACTAGGAAATGTAAGATAGAGCAAACCTCCTGTTAAGCATAGCTCCTGTGCCAACATGATGCCATATCTATATTAAAAAGCTTTGATGTTGGGGTGACAGATAACCTGAATCCCCAGCCCTAGGCAAAAGAAAGCCGGCAGAGGCTGCTGAAGCCACTGGGTGCTGGCTGACTCAGGATCCAGCTGCTTCCCCTATTCAGACTCATTGGGAAGCAGACATCTGGGACCCCTGCAGAGCCATTTTCTTCTGCCTGAAAACTACTGCCAGAACTTCCTTCTACTCCTCAGCTCCCTCGGCCACGTGCTGTTTTTTTAAAGTCACATAAGAGTATCAAGAAAGTCAGACACCTTTGCCATAATGACTCTGTGAGATAGATAGATGAAAATGTAAAAAATCCAGTATGTTTTGTAATCTGATGTTAGGAATCCATACAGTTGGCAAGAAGAAAGCTTGTGCTCTTCATGTGGGCCAACCTTACATTGCCACAGACATGTTAGGTTTGAGTGCCTTTCTGGGGATCAGATGCAGGTTCTTTCCATAATGAAGTGGCTGTTGTGAAGTTTGCCTTCTAAAGTTTACCCCTTAGGCTCCTGTGGAAAAGCAAGCCTGAAGCCGCCAATATCTACCTTCTAATTATTGTTCAGTTCTGTGGCATAACCACCTTGGCTACATTCATGAAAGTCAAGAATCGTGCTTATGGAATTGTAAATGGAACCTTAGAGAGAATTTTGTTTTTATTTTAGTAGTGACATTTCTGAGAGATGGTTGTTTTTTAGTTTGGGGTTATTCTTTTAAAAAATAATTTAAATTTCTATTACAAACTATGAAATTAGAGGTCCACAGTGCAGTACATAACATTATGTTCCAACAGTTTTATTCACCATCAGTTGATGATCATATGAATAGCTTCAGTCTGAAGAACTCAGAGTAATTATTGATGTATGGGTTTGCAGAATTTGGTTTGTGAGGACTGACAGCATGAGCGAGATGGGAATGGTGTGTGGTGCTGCTGATGTGCACCACTCCAACTTAGAGGAATAATTCAGTTTGTTGCCCTTAGATGTTTTCACTAGGTCCTTCTTGTTTTCAGAAAACTGCAGCATGTCTCTTAATGAGAAAAGACCATGGTGGCAAAGTCACTTGTCTAATAGGATACTGTAATGTCTCAGAAGAGCTGGAATTTGTCTATGTGCCTTATGAAATGAAAGGCTAATAAGAAGCTCTTTTCCCAGTGTATATTATTATTAAAATCCTTGAACTAAATGTGGTAAGAGGAAACATAATGGAAATATATTCAGTGTAAATATAGATATGGATATCATGACATGTAAAATCGATCTCTCTAAAAGTAGTGGAGGAAAAAAACCTCTTCAACGTAAATATATAACTAATATGGCATAAGATGTTCATAATATGACAAGTTGCGATATGGTATAAAATGGAGAGAGGGAGGTGATAAGATAGAAAATAAATTGATTTCTAGCTTTTCAGATGGGGAGAGAACAAACAGTCTGGGGGGAAAAAAAGAAACAATATGCATGCAAAATTTAGATGCTTTTAGATTAGTTTAATTACTATCCAACAAATGTTGCCTACAGCTAGAAGAGTGAAAATTATTAGCGGGAAGACTTTGATTTTTCAATAAACTCCTCTTTAATGAGGGAAAGAAGAAAATGATAACACCTTGTTATTTGTATTACACTACCATGTACAGCTACAATCTGGATCTCATTATGCTATAAACTATTTAAATGCAGATAGAAAAATGGTGTCTACCCAAAGAGCTGCAAACTAATACATACAAGGAACAGATAAGACTAACATACAGCCATAAGGAACAGCTGAAGGAGAGTAAAGGAATAAGAATAGTCTGCTTTTGTTTGCTCCATCTGTATGCAATAGAGCTGGAAGAAGAAAAGTATTTTCATTTCTCAGGGAATTTTGATGTTCCAATAGTTTGAAATTGTCTGTAAAAGCTGCTGGAGCATGAGCAGTTGGATACTTGAATGTTGGCCATGGCTCTAGCCATGACCCTGGTATCTCTGAGCTCTCCAGTCACCATGACACTGTGCTATGCCAGGTAGCCTGTCCTGGATTACAGGCATTATAATCCCAAGGGTCTTCAACCTTCAGGCATTTTGCCTAGCAAGATTTGTTGAATCTGTTGGAGCTGGAATCCCTGGTCCTCAAGAGACTACCTACCAGCTGGGCTGCTCAAAAGCCTGGGCTGGCATAGCTCCAGTGGAAGCTTGCCTGTTTTCCAAAGGAATTTAATTGAAAATTTGCCTGTATGAAGTGTTTCTGTTCAGTAAATAGAGACATTCCAAAGAAAAGAAATAGTTGGACATTGTTGGATTTTTTTTTCCCCGCCAGATAAAGGGAACAGGTACCTGGCTTTTATTCTGACATATTAAAATATAAATGCATGTATTTATGATTTATGAAGTAGAAAGGTAAGGAGGCACAACTGGGCACTTTCCTACTTCTTCTTTATTAGATATTGTGTATTACTTTCATATTTATTTGCATTGCAGGCATTCTTAGTAATCCAGAACTATATCATGCTCATTGGTGTCAAAACACAGAACAAAACAGCCTAAATGTTTTAGTGAGATTCTTGTGGTTAGAAGTAAGTTTGAGCAGAGTTCTGAGGAAGGACAGTGTAAATTCTTCACAACTTAGTTCAAGGGGGTGTAACTTTTCATCAAAGAGCATGTGTGATTGAAGGACAGCATGAGGAATGGAGACTGGGAGTGATTTGGCAGCATGAGATGTGGGCTGGAAATACAGGACAGAAAGATTTCAGTATAGGAGAGCTGAAGCCAGGAAGCAATATAAGGATTGGGCTCACTGAGTTGAGGTAATTTAGCAAGTAACTTGAAAGCAGCTGAGCTGCTCCATTGTTGAGAATTTGGGTCTTTAAGAGATTGGGTCTCCATAAGAGTCATAGTTTTGAAAAATAAAATCTTTGAGATTTTACACTGGATTCTAAGAAACTGTTGGCACTGACATTTCATAACTTTTGAATGCTTGACTTTGAAGCCTTCATAATGTTTGTTTGTTTGTTTTTTAAATAAATGTTCTGCATAGTTAGACATTTTCAATTTTTTTTTGTTTTAGTACAGCAAAAAAAACCCACACAAATAAACCCTTGCCCATTTTTGTTATTTGTGAACTGTCTTGCTGAATTTGTTATTTTGCACTGGGTTCTTGTAGACTGCAGAGGTTTCTGGAGCATCTTAGTTGAAGATCTGGGAATTAATATACTCACAGTAAAACTGAGCCCAGGGATATCTACCTCTAATCTCTGCTCATCTCCTGAAGCAGCATATTTTCACCTATCTTTTGCAATGCTCCCTGTCTTAATGCCTCTTCCTTGCCTGCAACCACTTCAATAGAAAGCCTGAAGAATGAGAGAGGCAGATGTATTTAATCATGGTAGGTGTTGAGACCAGGGGAAAGGCACTGTTGGGCTACCTGTTTGCCTCAATTGAAGAAGATGAACAAAGCATGGAGCATTAGGATCTGAAGTTGGTTTGTGCGGTGCAAGGGCTATCATTGCTTTTAAATTGCTGGGGAGTTGTACACTATTACTATTTTGCTGAGACAAGATCTGAGATTCTCATAATGAAGCAGATTGTATGAACAAAATACCCTCTTTCATCACAAAATTATATATTGTTTTAACTGTAGTGCTCGACAATAACCACTATAGATTTTTACTTGGTTTGTTAAAGATATACAATCCATGTATGCTAATATATCTGCATGAGAGATTGTCATGGCTTAAAGCCAGTCTTTGGAAGAAACAATGGAACAGACTCGCAAACAGGTGTTTCTCATCACTGAACGCATGATGCTGTGTGCAGGCAGTTCAGCCTTTTGCATAACTCCCTGATCCTGCAGAGTATGCAGTGTTCTGTAGACATAGATGTCAATGCATTTGCTGGAGGATGCAACTAACTACTTCCTTGACTGAGACATCCTTTTTTTGTACCTGTACAAATATCTCTAGGCAATCAGGCAAGCCAATCACACATAGTCTGACATAACTAAGGACAGTATTGCTGGTTTATGTACTTAAGAAAGGAAAATGTGTTTAGAGTGAATGTGGATGCTCATCTCTTAATTCATGTGTGACCAAATTCTAATCTCTTTCAGTCTGCCATAAATCCAAACTAACCAACTGAAGTCAATGCAGTTCCTGGGGATTCGTGCTACTGTAAATGAGAACAGAAAGGAGAACTTCTTATCCTGCTCTCTTATAATGAGAAGAAAAGCTGGAATGCCAGCCTGGCTCTATTTCATTGCTTTGCTCACATCATAAAATGAACATTATTTAAACCTTCTTTATTTATTTTTTTTTCTTTAATATTTGGAATATAGCAGAAGGAGAACCTTGATGGTTTCTTATTTTACAGGAATATAAACATTAAAAGTAATTTTTCTTTTACACATGAGTTAGGAAGCATAATTTACTTGAAAGGACCCTATTATATACTCAGTACTGTATTTGTTTATCTAATTGAATAGAAGAGCATTTAGTGCTGTTTCAAAGTTAGGCCAATAAACATTTGTCTTGTATTGCAGCAGTGATGTTTGACAATTGGATTGGGCAACACCCATTTTAGCTCGGGTTTGTTTTACAGCATTGACGAAGCAAGACTCCAAGTACGATTTTACTCCCTTACTTACACCGTTGCTACAAGTTGGATGTCTGGCAAAAGATGATGAAAGCTTCTCTTACAAGTTGCCTCTGTTACTTACATTGTCTCTGTTTCCAACACTACTAAGGTCACCTCACTTTACATTTTGCTTCTGATGCATTCTGTGTCCAAGAAATTAGTAGCAGGGCCTGCACATGTAATTTCTCTTAAAATGAAGATGAGAGCAGCGTAAAACAAACTAACTCTTTTTGCCTTATGTGCCATGCCCGCACCAAAACATCTGTCCATCTACTCTGCCTATATCAAATCCAGAAACACTGTGTTTATATGAATTCTTAAACAGCCTTTATTTTCACTGTCAGTTAGATGATGCTGTTGGCAGTCTTAAAGATGTATTGTACTTTAAGTGGTTGTATTTTATTTTTTTCACTCTATAAATGTCATTTTGGATTGTGCTGCCTATATGGAATAGTTCCTGGAACATCTCTTCTCTTCAGTTCCGTTTGGGAGCAGGATGGTCGTGCTCATTCTGAAGCTGTGCCAGTGCCTGCAGTGCATGGGGGTACAGATCAGATCTTTGTTACAGAAGCATGAGATCAATTCACCATTCCAAGCCATGTAGTAAGTGCATTCCTGACTGAATGTTAGATCTTTTTTATTTTCCTAGGACAGCATTGCACTTTGTTTCCACACTGAAAGAGCTATGTTCATTAGATACAGGAAGTCCTGCTAAACATCCATAACGTTACATTAACAGCTGCTTGTAGATCTTTGAATGCCCAATGATCAGGGGAGAGTATGCAAGAGATGTGGTGCTTCTTTGCTATGATTGTTTTCTGCAGCATGCTTCAGAATCTACACTTCTGTTTTAAAAAATGGGCAGTTAATCCTTAAGGCTGGGAAGAAAGCTTTTAAAACATGCACCAGATGGAAATCAATGCAGTAGTGTCTGCAAGCTGATTTGCCAAAAAGGCTGATACAATTTGGATTAAAGAGAGAAGAGCCGTGGAGCAGACATGCAACTTAGATGTCATCGATACAGTACAGGGAATCTGCAAGTCTGCAGTGAGCCCTGTCTCATTTTACATTGTTGATATGTTTGTTTTTGCTGGTGGCTCAAAAGAAACACAATTTTCTCTCCTGTTGATTTGTGCTCCTTCAGTTTTGTTTAGACAACTTGCATTACTTCCTTTGGCAGTGCACATGGATAGCTGACTCAGTAACAGAGCTGACCGGAAAAAAAGATTTCCAGCCTATAAAAAATTAATTTCTATTTCTCCAGTTGTTTTTTCCACTCCCCAAACAGAATCAACAGGCTGGTAAATGAAAACTGTTTTAGAAGGTCTGGATGGAAGAAGAACATTTTCTTACAAGAAAGAAAAAAAAAGAAAGAAACATGACAAGTGAATGATGGAATGTTTGACTTCAACTGTTTTGATTTAAATAAAATTTGTTTGAGCTGATAAGCTTAATGGATGCTTTATGTCTGGTGATGTCTTCAGGAATCTGTCCTTCTGGGTGCTATTGGTTTAATTCTTTGCCCTGGCTTGGAATCTCTGACACTTCTCCACAATAATCTGCTGTTCATATTACTGGGACTTCTGCATGTCCAGCTCCAATCCAGTCCATAGGACAAACTCTCTCCTGACATAATGTTGCTGATTTTGGTAGATCACAATTAATTGTACATCCTCTGGGATGTCACCTCTGAAATGATAAAAAAGAAAGGAAAAACAAAAGGTGATTTACAGTATCTGAGAGGAAAAGTACGTCTTGAATTGCATCTTAAACCTTTGAACCTAGATTAATTCCTAATGTCAGCAGTGAACAGGGAATGTGGTTTCAGGAAGTTGGATATTCACAGGCCAAAAGCACATGAAAGCCTCATCACATTTGGTCCCTCTGACACAAGAAAATAGCTATAATCATAATAGTCTGCTCAGAAATGAGAGCCTGATAAATAATGCAGATCTGGTAGGCAACTGACAAAGCAAAAGTAAAACAGAGGGATAGTCAAAGAAATGCCTATCTGATGGGTGTGGATGTTTGCATACAGCACTTTGCAACACACTTAGGTGCCTGGCAGCTCTATATTATTGATGTTCTTAATAATGCGCATGCAAGATCATACATGGTACTATTTGCTTTAATGGTAGTAATTTGTGGGTCAATATCATAAAAAAGGATTTTATGAAAATGAGGACTGATCCAGTCATGGATAGCTCTGGGACAAAGATTGAATCCCTTGCTTGTCACTCAATGCTCTTTCAAGGTGTACAGTGTCCAGTATATGTTTTGCCATGCATTGCTTCAAGGTCCTTGCAACAGGTCGTTTATATTTGGACATTAGTTACACTGGATCTGGGCCACCAAAGCAGCTTAATGTTATCAGTAATTTCTGCTGTATTCTCTAGTGCAGGCAGGCAGGAGAGCAGGTCTCAGCTTCTGCTCACAAAAAAACCCCCAAGCCAGCAGTATTTTTGTGTACCTCATCCTTGCTTAATTCACCATTCACCCTTGCAGAGAAACACTGTCTTTGTAGTAGCAAGAATTAGTAGTAAGAAGCTACAGTAAGAAAGTCTGAATTATAAATGAGATGTATTTCCAACACAGGGATCGTGCACATCTGTAGGCACAAGTTCCAAAGGAAATCATCTCATGGTGACTGACAATATATGAGCCAGCAGTGTGCCCAGGTGGCCAGGAGAACCAATGGCATCCTGGCCTGTGTCAAGGATAGTGTGGCCAGCAGGACAAGGGAGGTTATTCTTCCCTTTTACTCAGCATGGCTCAGGCCACACCTTGAGTACTGTGTCCAGTTTAGGCCCCTCAATTCGAGAGAGATATTGAGGTATTCAAGAAAAGACTGGATGGGACACATAGTGCTGTGGTCTGGTTGATTGGATAGGGCTGGGTGATAGGTTGAACTGGATGACCTTGGAGGTCTCTTCCAACCTGGTTGATTCTATGAATACAGTATTTTTTGGTAATTTGTAAACAAATTGTCAGGTTCCACCAAGTTTCAGCTATTCTGGGCTGTGTTACACAAAGCAAGTAGGAATTTATTTGGAGCAAAGAGTATGGCAGAAAACATGTTGATTCCAGTCCTTCACTACCTCCTGTGTCCTCTTCACTGTTGTCCCACCTGGGTTCCCAGAAGAAAGTCTGAGGACCTACATTGCTGGCATCTTTCGTGCCTGCAGCTCAGCACCAACAGGGCTGCTTCTTTGATATTCAAGGTGATGCAGGGGAAAGAGGGTTTAGGTTTCATGTTTCTGCCTCCTTAACCTTCCTTTTATCCTTTCCTCCCTTGATTTTGGGGAGTTGAGTGGAGGGAAAGTGTGGGAAATGTGACTTTAAAGAAGATGAATCCTAGAACAGAATAGGAGACTTCTGGCTGTTATTTCTACCTGATCGGAGATAAAATCTCTGCTGTTTTCAGATGCTAAATCCAGACAGGGCAAGATACTTGAAGCCCTCAAGTGTTGTTAGTATTTGCTATCAGCCAACAATGTGAAAAACATAGCATGCAAGCCCCAAAGTCCTGGAAATTTTCCATGGCATAGTGATAATTCCAAATAAATAAGCATTTTGATTTCCCTGCACTGAGTCTTTAAGGCTTTTATGTTTTTCTGTACAAACTTGGAAGCTTGAAATTAATTATTTAGACGAAAGATGAGTCCTTCTTATGATTGTGATTTATTGTCTTCATATATTTTGGAAACCCAGTACTGAAGGATTAAAAAACTTATCAGAAGACTTGTGATGATATCCTTAAAACTGGCAATGCAGAGAATGGGACTTTTGTGAGACTGAAGATAAGTCCTGGGTTTATTTACAGAAGTAATTTAAACAGGTGCCCACCTGTGTTTAATAAAGCCAGGTTTCCACCTTCACAACTGCAATTTCTGTCATAGCAACATATTTTCCAGTTCCCACTCAAGCCAAGCTGTATATGACAGGAATAGAGCACCCAGACAGAGAGGAACCTGGGGGTGCTGGTAGATAGTAGGCTGGACATGAGCCAGCAGTGTGCCCAGGTGGCCAGGAGAGCCAATGGCATCTCGGCTTGAATCAGGAACAGTGTGGCCAGCTGGACAAGGGAGGTTATTCTTCCTCCATACTCAGGCCACATCTTGAGTACTGTGTCCAGTTCTGGTCCCCTCAATTCAAGAGAGATGTTGAGGTACTGGAATGTGTCCAGAGAAGGGCGATGAAGCTGGTGAGGGGCCTGGAGCACAGCCCTAAGAGGAGAGGCTGAGGGAGCTGGGGTTGTTTAGCCTGGAGAAGAGGAGGCTCAGAGGTGACTTCATTGCTGTCTACAACTACCTAAAGGGAGGCTGTAGCTAGGTGGGGGTTGGTCTCTCCTCCCAGGCAACCAGCAATGGAATCACGGGACACAGTCTCAAGTTGTGCCAGGGGAGGTATAGGCTGGATATGAGGAAGAAGTTCTTTACAGAGAAAGTGATTTGCCATTGGAGTGGGCTGCCCAGAGAGGTGATGAAGTCACTGTCCCTAGAGGTTCTCAAGAAAAGACTGGATGGAGCACTTAGTGCCATTGGATAGGGCTGGGTGATAGGTTGGACTGGATGATCTTGGAGGTCTCTTCCAACCTGACTGATTCGATGATTCTGTGATTCTAATAGCAGTGTGGTTGAAGCAGTGAGTCAAGTCAAACACCACTGTGATTGGTTTCATGCTTCTTGGATAGCAGAGTGAACAGGAAAGTGTTAAATCTCCTCCAGCAATTTTGGTCATCTTTACCTCTTAAGTGACACACCAAGAAATAGATCCTCCAAATTAGGTTATCTGTTTGCTTCATTCTGAAAGATTTTTATTAAAATGAGAAGTGTTGCCTGTTTCTTCTCCCAGACAGAAAACAAACATTGGCATCTAGCTTGGTGGAAGACAAATACTTGGTGCTGGGCAACTTGATTAAAGTGTATTCCCTGTAATGAGCGGTGCCTCCCTTATCCTGCCATTGTGTTCAGAGAAAAAAAAAAGAAAAAGAAGAAAAGAAGGGCCTGCCCTTTCCCATTGTACAGTCACTTTTTCCAAGTTCAGTCAAAATGGGTTTTACAAACAGCTTTAAAAAAAAAAAAAAGTGAAAGATGAACTTTTAGTAAACCACTGAGGCAGCTTTGAACTGAAAGCAATCTTTGAAGTGAAAGAGCAATCTTGGGCATCTTGTGTATAGGAACAAGGGTTGAAGTTAGTGCTCTACCAAACATACCAGAGGACAATAACACTGCTAAAAATGGTCTTGGGATAAATGTTGTCTGAGCTTTGCTTAAAGTTTTGATACTAAAAATGATGGTGAATGTTACTTCAAGCACTGGAGAAGGTAATAGAGGGAGAAGTGATTTGCAGCAGAAGACATATGTTTGTACTGCTATATTTTTATCACTGCTACCTCCAATACTGACATCTACATTTATCTACTAGCATGCATTAAACCAGCAATCCAGTAATATATTAAGAGACATTATTAGCTATAATGGCCCAATTCAGTCAGCTTTAATGAGACAGTCACAGAGTCTCTGATTCATGTTTGCCATTACCCGGACAGTTGCTTGTGGGCATTCACCTGCATGCAACCAAGCAGGAAAAATTTAAATTGGGCATCGTATGCTTACATTTTGGAAACATTAAAAAGAAGCTGTAGTCAACAGATAGATACAGGTACCCTCAAAAAAATTCCCAACAAAGCAATGAAGAAAACCTGAGTCTTAGGCCAAGCTGTGTCCTCAGCTCTGTCTTGTGGCATTTTTATTGGTTCCAAAGACTCAGGGTGGATTTTTCCATGGTGTTGTTATATGCTGAGTTTTACTGTACAGGTTCCACCACCACCAGACTCAATAAACAGGGATGTGCCCAGGGGAAAACAGACATGGTTAGAAAGATCTGTATTGCCAGCCAAAATCAAGGAAGGTTATTGTGGGCTTCTAGCAGCCAAAATAAAACAGTTGTGCAGGGCCAAGAATTTAGAGATAGAGAGGGCTGGAGGAATTCTAAATATGCTACAGAAGTGGAAGCAACAGGACTTGGCAAAATCCTTGATCTACTTAGAGAAACAACGTGTCTTGCTAGCCAAGCAGCAGGGTGGTGTCAGAGAGTGAGATGTCAAAACCCTTGGGCAGAGACAATAGAGGATATCCAGGAAGGAGTGTTTGAGACTTGGGTCTGGATGGAGATTAAAAGTTTGTTCTAACGAAATATCTGTTTACTCCAATTTTTGGTTCAGTCTAAATTTGAATTCCTGACCTAAAATTTTTCCTCAGTATGATCAAGGGATCTGTATTGACCAAATAATCCTGAGAGATTCAACAAAAACACAGCAGTCTTGAGCTATACATAGAATAATATGATGTGTATACCTCTATCTGTACTTACATCTGTTAAATGGAGATGGTTTTGACACAATAGTTTTTAAAATAGAGGCAAATATTTCATACTAGCATAGTACATAATGATTACCATGAAGGATCTAGTTTCCATGAGCTTTAGTTCTGTATTGACACTGGTAGTTGGGGTTTTTTTTTGGGTTTTTTTTGAGGGTGGTTTTTTTGGTGTTTTGTGGCTTTTTCAGATTTTCTTCCTTTTCTTCCCTATTTTAGGCATAATTGCATTCCCCATAGCTGTAAATGCTTGTGCCTGTTTGGCAAGAAAATTAGCAAAGTGATGTGGATATTGTTATAGTCTCCAGTTACACACCGATGAGTATTGATTGAGAGGAAAGCAGTGCACGGATCAGTCTCTCAGCAGAAAAGAAAGATGCACTCAGCCAACGTTACCATTTTTGCTGTATGATTTTCTTTGCTTTTAGCACCAAGTTCAATATAAAAGTCAGGTACTTTCAGTTAATTAAACTTGTACATTTTATCCAGGAACACATCAATAGACAGGCATGTAAAAGGGGAGAGATTTTTATCTCACTCAAAGAGAACATGAGTTTGGTTGACTCTTACTCTTTGAATTTGTGTTTGTGGCTTCTTACCATTGTAATCTACAAAATATAAATCTCCTTCCAAGTGCTTGCTTGAACCTGACAGCTCTGAAGGGAACATAAGATAGCACTACCCATTCCATCCAAGCCAATGGACTGCTCGGGGTCTTTTTGCTTCCTGAATTGGAGCTGCCAGAGGTGGCAGATTTAGCCTTGGGGTGAGTCAGCAAAAAATGACCCCGCATCACTCTGCTGGCTTCTGGCATTCAGAGCCTGGGCTGCTGTAGCAGAAAAGATGCATGTGTCCCTGCAGGGCCTGGAGCCTGATGAAGGGCGGAGACATGACTTGTGCCAAAATATGCAAAGAATTGAAATGAAGACTCTCCTAACCCTATGCAATGTGCATGAATAAAAAAGAAAGAAAGAAAAAAAAAGCCTAGATCTCTCATCAAAGTAAAATGTAATTATGGATATTATTGCGTGCTTTCTTAATTGGAACAGCTTGTGACAGAGAAATATTTGGGGGGATTTCAACCTGATGACAAAATGCACACTGCCCAGCAATCCCTGTGCATGCAGAGGGACAGTGGGACTGCCCAGATGCCCAAAGTGATACACATGCAGAAAAGTTTGCTCAGAACTTATGCTGTAGTCACAATAAGACACTGTTAAAGTTCCTCTTGACTAGTAATCGAGAGATGTCACTTCCCTGTGAGAAGTACTGGATACATTAATAAGCCATGTCTAACTATAATATCTCCAGAAATAATTTCTCCAGAAGTATAAAGGAGTGATGAAAATCTTATCCTATCTTGTAGTTATTGTCCCAACCTTGAACCCAGCAGTGTCAAGGAAAGAACAAATGAGTGTGCAGTCAGTCCAGAAAACTTTATTCCTGTGATACCCAGCATGAAAGTGAGACATGAGTGGTGGTGAACAGCCAGCAGTGCAGGAAGATTTCAGGCACAGTAAGGGAGGGACTGACACTAGGAGTGTAAGAGATGTCTTATTCTTATGATGTGATGACTGCAGTGCGAGGCTCAAAGGAGAAATACGCCAGAGGACTACTTGCACAGTCTGGCTATGGGACCAGGTATTAATTTCTCTAGGCTCTTGTGTGGGAGCAGGAAAAGTGAAGAAAAGTGCTAGAAATTAAAATAAGATGAAGATGTTATGACGTCGGCCACAAGGTTTCTTCTTAGGCGGTATACTGTTTGGATAGTCCCAGAGTAAACGTTGGATTGTTATGTTTCACTTGTACTGCTAGTAATTTTCACATGATTAATACAATATTCTTCTCCTTTAATACATTTCTTGGTGAAATGAGATTGTATCTGGAACAATTTATTTTAATGCACTACATTGATAAGAGCTGTTTCCTGACATTCAATAGTTAAGTTATGAAGTGTTGGACACCAGAGTAGTAAAAACTTACTTGCTTTGATCTTGTAGTTAAAAAATTATTAAAGTATAGAATTGCATGTGCTGACATTAGACCTCCACCCTCAGAGAGTTTTTAAACTGTTAGGGGAAAAAGGAAAGCTAATAATTCAGAAATTTAGGTTCTTTGTTGTTTCAAAGATGGTCAGAGTAAGGATTTTTTTCATACCCTATTTGTTATACTAGATGTAAGAACCTTATCCCAAGACATAGCCTCTTGCATACAACTAAGAAAGCTGCAAATTGCTAAGAAGAGGTAGCATATCAAAGAGTTGTGTTTGAATTTACAGCCTTGAGGATTCCCTCTTCCCCTCTTGGTACCTCCACGCTGCTCAGGGTGACCTCTGCCCTCCCTTCTGTTTCTGTGAAGTAAAGGGAAAAGATTGGAGTATTCAGTAACACAGTTTTCAAGGATGAAAAGCTTTCTTCTTTTAATTGTATGTATATTGTCATCTCTCAGGCACATGAAATTACCTTGTGGAACTGCAATTATGAACTTATTGCTGGTTTATCTAATTGCTAAAGAATACAGAGACTTGTTGAGTTGGATTTCTAGCCCCGGCCATATGAAGGCACACCCTTACACCCACACACAATCCTGATTTAAGTCAGTAGGAAGCCTCTGTTTTTGCATAATCATTTTGTAGCCAGTGTAGAAGATTTAAGAAAGTGTATTAGCTGAACTCTACAGGATTACATCTGCCCAGCCAGGCTTCTTAAATCTTTTGTAGCGATGGCTTTGCTAGTGCAAAGCCAATATTTGATCTTGGAGTGTCCTTAATTATATTAAATAATTTGGATTCTCTGTCCAATTACAGATCTGTAGTGTTTTGTCAAATCTTCAATAAAAGGAAATACTTTCATGTTAAAGAAACCACAGTAGCGTTCATTGGAAGTGACCCTGGAGATCAGACAGAACATGACATCAAGTACAGTGAATTGAGTTTTGCTAGTTCTATGTTCATTGCTGTAGATGTGATGATCCAGATCAGAAACTGCAGTTTGATATTAACATTGCTTTTCTCTGAGAATAAAGACCTAGGAAACACACATGTGCTGTATAGAGTCAGCTGTCATTTACACAGCAATAGTTATCTTTGGGTTTAAATTGACTGCTGTATTGGCAATGGCCTGCTCTTCTTCTACTGTATTCTTTAGCAGATGTTCATTGCTGAAGCACAGACTTCAGTAAAAATGTTGAGTTTAGGGGTCAGTAGGATTTTTGTAACTCACTATTTTGACTTACGTTGCCCTTCTCAATTAAACACAATGAGTCTGGCTGACAGGGTGAACAAGAAGCTTGTTTTGCCCTTCCAACCAGCAGCAATTCCAGTTGCCATTTGCAGGACACATCTTGAGGCTCTAGCATTGTCTTTTGGGAAAAATTACATTCATCTTCCCTGAAAGATGACCCTTTAAACCGTGTGTGGGCATGTGAAACTTTAAACCATGTAGAGTTTTCCTCATCTTATTTCCTGGAAGAATAATTTTTGTTCTGATATATGCATATTACACTGAGATCCACAGTCAGAAGCCTCTTCAGATGAAAAAAAAAAGAAATGTTAAACTCTCAGATTCTTCTGCCTAAAGTTTTATTTCCTGGACAGCTTTGAATTTTCATTCCTCCGTAAGATGGAAGGTGTTCCCAGAGACAACAACCTTGCATGATGAGACAGCATTTGCTTCTTGGAAGTGCAGGTGTGTTCTTCAGCATCCCAGTCTCTTAGGGACAGTAGTTCTTGTGGGCCTAAAGAGACTGGTTTAGGGCATTCCTTAAGATTAAGTTAGTTTTAACAACAATCAGAAAGTGAAGCATAAAAGCACAATGTCATAGGGGATGTAGTAGAAGTACATAACATATGTATTAGGTTAAAATGGGGAAAAAGTGACAGTTCCACAGAAAAACATGGCAAAGGACATCCCTGTGTCTTGGCCAGCTTCACCGTCACTCACAAACCTTATCTGGCTCTAAGGATATGCCCACTGAGAAATCAACACTTTGAGGCAGAGCTGTAACAGAGAGGTGACCAGGCCAAGTTGTGGAGAACAGGACATCATGTGCCTTTGGAAATGGATAACATGAAGTATTTATGGTTCATTTCAGAGGCCTGAGCTTTCACTTAGGGTTTTATTACCAGCATGATGGAAGTGGATGTGTTTTAAATGGTCAAATCCTCTATGCTGAATGTAAACAAATAGCCCTTTCAAGTTAAAATAGCAAAGAACATTTTGAAATTTGTATCTGTAGAAATAAACCCTCTAAGCTAATAGTAAATGACTATTTATAATTGCCTGTTGGGATGCCTGATATCAGATGGTTGAGCTAGCAACATGAGAATGGTATCTGACAGGTTGGGAAAAACACATGGCAGGAGATGGGAATAATGATTTGTAGGCAAAATTTGGAAGGAGGGGGAGGGAGAGAACGGCCAAGAATGCACTTCACTTTTAAAGCAAGTGACATTCCAACCACCAAAACAAAAACCTGAGAAAGAAAGCACATTCCAAAATGATATCATCGCATTCCTTCTATAGGAACAAACATGTGGCACAGTAGCTGCTGTTTCCTGCGTTTGTGATTTCCCTCAAAGCGTGTGTCAGTAAGGGATGTTTTCAAATAGGTAGAGAAATTCACTTTCAATGTCCTTAGGAGCCTCTTGGCAAAGTCAGACCTCTCTGAGGCCAAGACTGGCTTAAATAACAGTATGTGGGTTGGATAATATGTCAGCTTGTAAATTTGTGATGTAGGTAGAAAGTAGATTTTCCTCTCTTCAGTGACACTTTATAGAGAAGATCCTTATATTCTGAGAACCAGTTCTCATTTTTGTTGGATGCTTTAGGCTGAGCAATAGAGCATTTATGAGTTTCTTATATGTATTGTACTGAAACAGAATCTGCAAAATGTCTTGACTCCAGCTTTGCAAGTAGATAGGAGACCTGCGAGGCTTAAAAGGATTTGTGTTAGGGTGATGCACTGAGTGTAGCAAACCACTGCAATACCTGACTAGGGATGTGGTGATTCTCCATCATCAAGAGACTAGAGAAAGCCATAGATTCTAAACCACCAACAACCAAAAATTGAGACCACAGGGTTGCATAGGAGCTTCTGCATGAATTTCTCAGCCCTGGGTTATGCCAAAGGTCAAACTATCAGATCACAAGATCATGACAGCCTCTCTGGCCTTGAAACTTCTATGATTACAAATCCTTGAATTACACTTATTGCCTGGATTTACTCTTCTATTGATTAGAGAAGGCATTCAGACTGCTATGAATGTATGGGCTGCCACAGACAGAGATCAGCATTGGACTTTGCCCTGTGCTGTGCCCTTTAAGATAGGGAGAAGGGGAAGAAGGGACTAGTTCATCTGGAAGTAGTTTACAGCCTAGCAAATACGTCTTACAACAGTAGTGCAGACACTGCAAGTGCAAGGCCAATGACTTGCTGGTTTTCTGCTCTTTGCTAAGCTCCATTGTGGTGTAACTCAGTGGTTTTCCACACAGTCACACATGCTGTAACCAAAGGGAGAAGGAAATCACATTTGATGAATTAAAAAACAAAATTCTGAGATTCCTATGCTTTTCTTTTTTTTTTTTTTGAGTACAGACTACAAAAACCTGTGTCAATATATGTTACTGACAGAGATGTTTTTTCTGAGCTCTGCTACAGACTGCTATTCAGAAACCCTGAATTTTATCGTCAACTAAGTTATGAACTCCTGGGAGATTTCCTTAATTATATCTCCATATTTCTACTTTCTCTCATTAGCATCCTAAAATCAGCATTCAGGCACTGCCACTAATCTCTTATGTGATTTCTGACAGCATAATTCTTTCTTTTTCTTTTCTGCTATCTTTACCAAGCCACATCTCTCTCACTTATTTCAAATGCAAGTCTGGAGGAGCAGGGTCTGCCTCTGTAAATATGAAGAGATCTTATTCTCAGCCAAGTCGCAATGCAAAGAATATAATAATAAGAAATCATCTCTATTCTAAAAACCACAGATATTTATGCAGTGCTTGATTCAGGCCTCATTCTGAGCCTTGACTGAGATGCAATGCTCATACCAAAGAAGTCCATTTTGCACAAGCGATGCCAAGTTATTGCATCTTCACTCACACCAGGGTCACTGTAAAATCTCCCTTGGATTCGAAAGAACTTTTTGATAGGTAATCAACTAGCACAGCAGAAACCTGATGGTTCAGCAGGGAAAGTGACAAAACTGTGTCACTTGTAGCCTTATCTGGACCAGTCTTCTGATAAATGCAATTTAACTCCAAATCCCATTCTGCTTTTATATAGTGTGTGATACTCCTCCACCTTTCTGCCCCAGGAGTGACAGCTGTTCCTTCTGTCATTAAAGCACTGAGGTGAGCCTGTGACTGGTGTGGAACTGTTCCTTCCCTCAAAGCAAGTGGAAAGGTTATATGGAAGTTATATATTTCCTTTTTTATCCTTTTGTTTGAAGAAATAGAAGCTGCACCTGACTAAGTCTGCAGAAGCATTCAATTAAACAAAGATATTTTATTTTAGCAGCTGTTTAATGAAGGGGAAACCTATAGACAATCTCCTCTTCCTCCAGGTGAGGAAAGCAGTGACAAATGCTCTGTTTAGCTGTGAACCATATAACCTGCAAAATTATTTTATCCAACTTACTAGAAAATTAATCCCCCTTAATTTCTAACAACGTGAACTTCAGGGAATTTAAGCAGCTCACAGTGCACTGGACACTTGTGTTCCTAAATGCATTTATGTTAAAAAAAATATATATATGAGAAGGGGGGAAAGCCATTTTTAGGTAAGCAGATCATCTAAGTAGGTCACAGTTTGGGATACACCTGCTGAGATAGGAAGGCAAGATGTATCCCAAGGCAAAAAGGCAAGAGCATTTTGTTCTTTATCCTCTCAGTGCTGAGATAGCCTAAAGCAGTGATGGCTGAACTAGACTGGATGTGATACTGTGTACAAAGAAGGGCATTTTTAATGGAGCTGTGTCTCCAGGACTAAGTATCGGCCTCAGTGATGCCAGCCAGCTCTCCTGAGCTGCAGGACTTTGAGGTATTTATTGCTGCTGCTGATTCATAAGACACTAGAGAAGACACTTGTGTTCCAAAACAAGTTTCCAAGTCTGGATAGTATAGCTGTAAACCATGCTAATTAAAGGTAATTTTTCGTATGTGACAGGAAAAAGCTGATAACATCAAACCCTAATGGAAAGAGATGGGAGAATTTCCCTGAGCTATGTGCTTTGTTGCTGAGAGAGCAAGAGCTTGGCAGATGGAGGAGGATGGAGCTGATTTCCAATTTAGCCTTCTATTAATGTTGTATGATTTTAAATTTAGCAGAGTAGTCCATTTTCCTGTGATCTTTGCAGGACTCCTGTTTCCTTTCTGTGGAGTGCTAGAAGGAACGCTATAAAAAAATATATACATACACATGTACCAGAATTCTCTGCTGTCCAAACGAACAAGTGAGTCCTAGCACAAATCCCACAGTAACTGCCCTTCCTACTAAATGAGGCTCAATATCCTCACTCTGTCAAAACTTCCTCTAAATGCTGTGGCTTAGATCCAGGTCTGTCTGAGTCCAGCTTTTCAGGTACAGGCAGCTAAGAGAGAGAAAAAGAGACAAGTTGTTCTTCCTTTTTAAAAGCTGGCTGAGAATTACGCTCTTGGCAGAGAAAGGGTGAGAGGCAGTGCAAGTCCTTCCCTCTCTGTTCTGTGTGTGCTTGAGCTATATTCTGCAAGATTCTATCCAGTGCATTCATATGGCATGTGGGGAGTTATCTGGCCAGCGAGGCATATTGATGGCATCCTAGGATATCTCTTTAGAGATAAGCAGGAAAGTAAAACATGTATCCACCCACCCTGGGCACCAAGGACCATCTGAGAGATGGATACTGGTATGTTATAACCAAAAAAGGTACGCAGAGTGCACAGCATGAATTGCTTACTGGCTCTCTTTTTATCGATTATCATTTAAATCCTGTAGAGAGCTGGCTTGATCTCACCAGCCTGAGAGGTAGGCAAATAAATTTGGGCAAAAAACACTCATCTCAAAGGAGTAGGATAGGAACCACAGATGCATCTTCTTGGGCTACGTTTCATCCTATGCTTGTGTCAGTGTCAGGCTTCATCTCCAAGAGCATCCCCATTGCTTTCATATTGCCAGCCTCTACATAGGTCGAGAGGTCATTGGGTGAAGCATTGAAGAAGTGGAGAAGAACCCTACCTACACTTACAAGTTAAGTGGAGTTTTGCTTATACTGACACGAATCTAGAGCAGCTCTTCCAAAGCCAGCAGCGATTGCTCTCTGTGCTGCTGATGCCCAGAAACCAGGGAGGGAAACACTGTGAATGTGGGAGATTCAAACAGCAGTTCAAAAAATGATGAAATCTTGTGAGGTGGTGTGTCAGCTGAAAACAAGCAGAAGGAAACCTGGAATATAAGTATGATTCTATAACAAATTCATATAAAAACAGACCAGGGAGGGAATTTTGCCCAACAGGGGCTCCCCAGCAGGAAGGGAATCTTTATTTGAAGAAACACGACTTCATTGTGTCAATTGTAGTACTTTTTCTTATCTTGTGCTGTTGCACAAAGAGAAAAGAGGTGTCTGCATGAAGGCCTAATATGCTGGTGCTAATTTAGGTGTGACTGGGTGTAAAAACACAATCATTTTAGAGCCGAAGTAAAGTATTGCTGGCGATTTAGGGCTGCATATCTCAGGGTCTCAGTCTGCTGGGACTGGCTTCCTGCCACTATCCACCATTATGTATCAGCAGGAAATTACACTTTTATGAGTGATTTACCTTTAAACAAATACTACTACACAAACAATATGGTATTGAATTTGGTGGTTTGCCTTTTAAGTATTACAGTGAAAGACTGTAACAGCTGTCTAAGCTGATAACTACTACCTAGGATAAGAATATTGTTGACTGAATTATTAGTCAATTGTTTAACTAAATCTAGTTGCATCTCTCTCTTAACTGTGTGACATTTACAGTTTCTTTAAACAATATAGTTCCTTGAAACACACATGCAACTGGTTCCTTGGGTGGGAACTTTAGGGATAAAGAATTTTTTTGAAGATCAGATCACACTTTTAAATATATTTTCTTTCTTTTCTTTCTTTCTTTCTTTCTTTCTTTCTTTCTTTTTCTTTCTTTTTCTTCTTTCTTTTTCTTTTCTTTTCTTTTCTTTTCTTTTCTTTTCTTTTCTTTTCTTTTCTTTTCTTTTCTTTTCTTTTCTTTTCTTTTCTTTTCTTTTCTTTTCTTTTCTTTTCTTTTCTTTTCTTTTTTCCTTTCCTTTCCTTTCCTTTCCTTTCCTTTCCTTTCCTTTGATAATTTCTAGAGGGGATCTCCTAGAACTGAATTTGCATGTGGCTTTCTAGGTTCTGTCAATGGGCCACAACCACAAGTCATGGCTAAAAATGACTGAACTGCACAGCTGGACAAATTTTGGCAAAGGATTGAGGCAGCATAATGAATCCAGTACACATGTACTGCTGTAGCTCTTGTAAGAAGGAATATCCCAAGATATGAGTTCATTTTGCAAGGTGCTGAATGCCTGCAGCCTTGTAAGATACCCTCAAGCCACTGCAAAATAGGGCACAGCGTGCATGAAGGAGGTTGACTTTGCAAAATTCTTATTCTGTTATTGAACAATTAGGACTAACTTCTTCAAGACCAGTTGGGACTTACAGACTTCAAGATTCCAGCGTCTGGACTGGGTCCAAGGACCAGTGAAGTCACCTGGAGATTTTCCATTGACTCCACTATGCTTTGGACCAGGCACTTTGAAACGCTATTCCCATGAACCCAAATGCCTAAGGCCAGACATGGTTTTACACAATTGAAAATCACCAGCTTTGTATGATTTCAAAGGCAGCCCCAGCACTCAGTAGCAACAATATAGAATTGGGTTGAAAGGGTGAAAATATTTGTGGATTGGTGTGATTCTTCAAAAAACCCATGGAAATGCTCCAAGTGCTGCAGCACTGAAAATGAGAACTTTTAATGCGGATTTTTTTTGTATTTTTCCTTAATAATTAGATTTAAAGGGGTAAAAAAAAATGTAAACATTGGAGAACTACAACTCTCTTCTTGCTTTATATATTTAAACAATGCTCACTGGGAAAAAAAGTCCTAATGCTTTAAGACAGTCCTTCTGTTGAATCAGTTCTACTATCATTTTAAAGCAAATTTCTTGGTATTTACTATGGAACTAATCTATACCAACAGCCCATTTTGACCAAGTCACACCCAGAGTGTTTGCCAATTGCATGAAAATCCAGTGCTATGCTTCAGAGACATTCTGTTCTCCACAGCTTAACAGTCTGCAGTGGTCTAATTCCAAGGATCCATACTCATCCTTGGGTTCATGTACAATCTACAAATAAAGGCAATCTCATTTCTTTTGTCCCACCATTTCTTTTTCAAAAGCACAGTTCCCCTTTCTCTGTAAGTGCTCTTTGTAACAGAAATGCTGCCTTTTTAGGTCAAATCAATATCTCTCTCTACGGTTTTCCTTCCATACAAGGTCAGTTTAGAAAATCTCTTGACACATGTGGTAACAAAAGTGGGTCCTGATGTGAGTGCCCAAAAGCTCAGAGCATAGACCCTTTTTCATATTACATAAATTAAAAGGAAGTAAAGCTTATAGAGGCTCTATATAGCCTTATAAATTTCATGATCTAATTCTATTATTTATTTCCTGTCCAAGTCTAAGTTTTGGAAGGCTTTTTTTTTTTTTTTTTACTTTTTAAAGGGCGGATTATTTTGGCTAGTAGACCAAAGCATAAATGCATGTTGGATTTGCAATGCCCATTGACTTCCCCTCAGCAGGTGGAAGGTTTGATTCTGATCTGCTTGATGCTGATGCAGAGGAAGAGTCACGTCCTTGAACCAAATAGAAATGCCATGGTACAAAGGAGGATGAGATCAGAAGCAAGCTCTGTTACTGCTATGAGTAGCTTCCTGCTGATTTAACCATCCTTGAAAGAATTATAGAACCTTAGAGATGACTATACAGGCGCCAGAGCTATTTGCCACAGAGAAAATAAATACTTTTTTTTTTCTTTTTTTTTTTTTCTTTTCCTTTCTTTTCTTTTCTTTTCTTTTCTTTTCTTTTCTTTTCTTTTCTTTTCTTTTCTTTTTTATTTCTTTTTCTCTTCCTTTTCTTTTTCTATTTTCTTTTTATTTTTCTTTTTCTTTTTCTCTTTTTTTGTTGTTTTGAGTC
Source organism: Psilopogon haemacephalus (assembly GCA_013396835.1). Taxonomy (NCBI): domain Eukaryota; kingdom Metazoa; phylum Chordata; class Aves; order Piciformes; family Megalaimidae; genus Psilopogon; species Psilopogon haemacephalus. The sequence goes on from VWZI01009198.1 coordinate 218,133, forward strand.
CTCACCAAAGTGGAAAGACTTGCAGGTGATGATGAATTTGAGTTTCTTAAATGCACGAAAATGGCAATACAGTCTTGTGTACAAATAAAACAGAGAACTTCTCTGTAAAACAAGTTGTCAAAAGCACTGCCTCTTAATGTGGAACAATAAAATAATCTTTTCAAACAGTTTAATGGCCAGGATGAATGAAAGAATCTGTGTATGCTTTACGAATGGCCTGATTACTGCCAGCTCACATGCTTGCTCTGCAGTTGTAGTACATTAGAATTTGAAGTAGGATGTTGTTAGCAACTCATTGCGTGGGGTGGAATTTGAATCAAAAGCTATAAATGACCTGTGACAGCAAAAATGAAAGTGCAATTGCTTTCTCACATGACCTGTTTCTTTTAGTGTCATTAAACTTAATCAATGATTAACCTTTGGTTTAACGGTGCTTGTCATTTCATAGCAAATCAAGTAGAAAAAAATGTTGTCTACCTGAATAATTCCCTAGAAAATGTCTCTAAGGTACATTAATGGTTTGAAAGGTGAGAGACTGGCCTAAATTTGCCGTGCAAAATCACTGAGTGCAATTGAGGGAATGACAAACATCTGACTATCCATTTGCCTTGTAGAAATCCTATATGCAGACCTGGATTATAGGAATATCTTGTGGCTCCTTGCAAGAACAGGACAGTGCTTAGCTCACTAATGATACATGAGAAATAGTAATAAAGGATTTCTCATCTCATTTAGGTCGTTTTTGCATAATAACTTTATGTAGTAAATATATACAAACAATGTGTTCTAATCCAAGATTGTCTGGATATGGTGTGCTTTTTTGATCTTCATTGAGATCAAATGAGTTACGTTGCTTGACACCGAATTAAGCTCTAGCTGGAATGAGTTTCCTTTTGGCAACCAATTAGGATGTTTAAAGAATTTACTTTCATTTCTTAATCTCGAAAGTATTTGTGGACAGTTCACACGGACTATGTATTACTGTGCCTAACTGCTATCAGCCTGTATAATTATCCCATTTGCATACGCTAACAAGGTACATTATAGGTGTAGTGTTTTCACATGCCTTTTATCCAATTAGCTCATTGTACCCACCAGTCTTGTGTTCTCCCCCTCTGTCACCAAATTAATAAGAGTTGTGAATTGAAAATGGTTTCATTCATATGGTGTGTCTGTGCAGAGAGACTTCACTCAGAAGAAGCATGGCTTCTGCTGTTCACATTCTTAATTTATTCATTCTGCTTGTGGGGAAGGCCTGCAGGGTTCCCAGATTAGCTGAGGATCTTGATGTCATAGGTGCTGACCAAATGCACAATTTCACAAAAAGTTACGTGTTAAAAAAATCAACCCCCCCAGAATGACTTCTTATCTTCATCAACCACCTTTCATTCAAGGGCAAATGGAGCGACTAACCTTTGCTTGCTTTCATTCATTTTGTTTTCTAAAGGAAAAGTTGTACACAGTGAGAATCTCTTTTCTCTTTTTTTCCTATATCCACGTGCTCCAATGCACTTCGATTTGTGTTACTAGTTCAGTCCCGCAGGGGTGGAATTTATTCAGATGACACAGCCATGCTTATATGCCTTTGTGCACAAAATAATGCTCAACTACATTTATTTGAAGAGGATTTGCATAGCTTTGCACCATGCAGACAACAATTTTAAGAATCACAGAGTTAACCAGGGTGGAAAAGACCTTCAAGATCATTGAGTCCTAACCCTATCGCCTAACCCTTCTAATTAACTAAGCCATGGCACTAAGTGCCTCATCCAGCCTCTTTTTAAACACCAACTCCAAGGGTAGTGACTGCATCACCTCCCTGGGCAGCCCATTCCAATGCCAATCACTCTTTCTGTGAAGAACTCTTCCTATCATACAGCCTAAACTTGTCCAGGCACAGCTTGAGACTGTGTCCTCTTGTTCTGTCCCTGGGTGCCTGGCAGAAGAGGCCAACCCCTGCCTGGGTACAACCTCCTTTCAGGTAGTTGTAGAGAGCAATAAGGTCTCTGAGCTTCCTCTTCTCCAGGCTGAACAACCCCAGATCCCTCAGCTGCTCCTCACAGGGCTGTGCTCCAGCCCCCTCACCAGCCTTGGTGCCCTTTCTGGACAAGTTGAAGCACCTCAACATCTTTCTTAAATTGAGGGGCCCAGATATGGACAGAGTACTCAAGGTGTGATCTAACCAGTGCTGAGTACAGGGGCAGAATTACTTCCCTGGTCCTGCTGGTCACATTATTCCTAATCCAGGCCAGGATGCCATTGGCCTTCTTGGCCACCTGGGCACACTGCTGGCTCATGTTCAGTTGGCTGTCAACCAGTACTCCCAGGTCCCTCTCTGCCTGGCTGCTCTCCAGCCACTCTATCCCCAGCCTATAGCACTGCCTGGGCTTGTTGTGGCCAAAGTGCAGAACCTGGCACTTGGACTTGTTAAGACTCATGGCGTTGGACTCTACCCATCTGTCCAGCCTGGACAGGTCCCTCTGCAGAACCCTCCCATCCTCTAACAGATCCACACATGCTACCAACTTGGTGTTATTTGCAAGCTTACTGATGGTGGACTCAACCCCCTCACCTGGATCATCAATGAAGATATTAAACAGGACTGGGCCCAGCATTGATCCCTAGGGGACACCACTCATGACTGGCTCACAACTGGATGTGGCTCCATTCACCACCACTCTCTGGGCTCGGCCCTCCAGCCACTTCTTAACCTAGCACAGAGCAACCCTGTCCAAGCCATGGGCTGCCAGCTTGGCCAGGAGTTTGCTATGGCAGACAGTGTCAAAGTATATTTTCTTCCTAAAATATTGTCACAAAACATATAGGGTCCTTCATGAGTCATGGAGATATCCTCAGCCTGTTAATAGTGTTGCAACAGGCTACTGACCTGCTGCAGCCCTCCCCAGCCTGCTCCCATCCCAAGTACTTTGTCTTGCAACCCAATGCAAAGTTGTTCTGGCAGAGAAGTGAGTGCAGCTGTTGGAAACCACCTGTCCTCCAGCTCAGGAGGCTCTTCTGCTGCCATAGTGGGGTTCTAATAACATGGATCATGCCCTGGACACAGCTGACATAGGAAGGGATATCTGCTTCTGCTCCAGCTCTAGCTCTAGGCAGCCTGGAGGAGAAGACAACTGGTGCACTGACCACAGAATCCTAGGCTTCAGTGTTCTCCATTAGCTGCACACTTGGCCTGATGACTTTTCTTGGCTCCTCACACCAAGGTGCTCCCATATCAGGGATAAGCAAGAGCAGGGCTGCTACCTCAGGAAGGAAGGCACAAGTGGGACTCCAGGTCAAGCAGAGTCTATCCACAGTACTTGCATGGAAGACCACAGAAGGTCTGAGACAGTTCCCAGGTGCAACCAAGAGGCCAGAGGAAGCCAGAAGTCCAGATCCAGCAACATCATGGTATGAGATGAGTCCAGAGTGAATCCAGGAAGACAAGGATAGGAGGTGCTAGATTCAGCAGCAGCCAGGCAGGTCTCTGATAATGGAGCAAGATGAAAATCCAAGCTGAGACAGACAGCTGGAGCTGAGCTGGATAGCAGCACTGCTCCCACATGGGCTGGGGGCTCCAGCCTCATATAGCTGGAGCTTAAATAATGTTTCTGAGTGGGTGAAGAAAAATGTGTGACTCCTGAAAAAAAGGGGTGAAAAAGGGGTGACTCCTGGACGTGCAGAGCTGTAGGTGAGGCAAAATTGACAAAGCCATCTTCTGTACTGATTGCTGCTTATCAGTGTGACACAGTTGATCTGTCAGGAGCGATGCATGGAATGGTAACACAGCTCATTCCCAGAGTCCCTGGGGGTCCTCTGCCTTACTCCTAGCCCTGGGCAAGCCTTCAGCACAGCCAGGTCAATATGGTCACAGTTCCCATGCTCTGCAGAACACAAACTGTTTCATGCTTCCTTTTGGAGCCCCTTCCTGTGGCTCTTGCAGGCAGGAGCAGTGCTATTCCCACATCCTTACCACTGGGTTCAGTTTTGGGTGCCACAGCATAAGAAAGACAGCAAAGTGCTAGAATGGGTCCAGAGAAGGGTAATGAAGCTGGGAAGAGCAGGCAAGGAGCAGCTGAGGGAAATGGGGTTAAGTCTGGAGGAAACGAGGCTGAGGGGAGACCTCCTGGTTCTCTACAGCTCCCTGAAAGGAGATCTGAGTGAGAAGGCAGTTGGGCTCTTCTCACAAGTCACAGCTGAGAGAGCAAGAGCAAATGGCATCAAGTTATACCAGTGGAGGTTTAGGTTGAAAGTTAAGAAAAATTTCCATACCTAAAGAGTCTTCAAAGACCAGAACAGGCTGTCCAGGACAGTGGTTGAATCTCCATCTCTGGATGTAGTTGAAAGTCATCTAGGTATGGTGCTCAAGGACATGGTGTGGTGGTGGCCCTGGTAGAGTTAGATACTGGCTGGAATTGATGATCTTGAGAAGGTCTTCTCCAACCCTAATGATTGTGTGATCCTATGAACATAATGACCAGCTATTTACCTAGTAGCTCTGTTCACACCAGTTTGCCGTAGCAGCCTGCCTCACAACTCACCTCTTCACATCTGCATGTGTACCAGCTGTAGGTGAGCTAGAGTTTGTTTCAGACTGCCCAGCATCTGCTTCAACTGCTGCTGGCTTTCATCAACCAGGAGTACTTTCTTCTTGGTCAGTGGAGTCAAAGCAATGTTGGGAAAGCATAAAGGAGAAAAAGGTTTGGTTTATTATCACCAGTGCTCCTTTGTGTCTTACCCTTCTGCAAAGCAGGAATATTCCCAAATAAAACTACAGAGTCAGTTTTCTCCATGAAGGAAGGGTAAATTACACTGAGATGTTCTCAGAACCAGCTGCTCTTGTCAGTGTATCCAGATGGCCTAAACCATCAAGCAGGGGACATGAACAAAAGTCCTCTATTTCGAAAGACCACTATGGAGAAGCTTTGGAAATATCTCATATATTATTTGTCATACAATAAAAGCTCACTAGCCTCATTAAGTCAATGGTAGCCTAATTAGTCAAAGGAAAAGGCCCTTCCAGGGAAGGGCAACAAGGCTGGTGGAGGGGCTGGTGCACAAGCCCTGCGAGGAGAGGCTGAGGGAGCTGGGGTTGTTTAGCCTCGCAAAGAGGAGGCTCAGGGGAGACATTAATGCTCTCTACAACTACTTGAAATGAGGTTGTATCTAAGTGGGGACTGGTCTCTTCTCCCAGGCAACCTGTGACAGAACAAGAGGACACAGCCTCAAGCTGTGCCAGGGCAGGTTTAGGCTAGATGTTAGGAAGAGTTCTACACAGTTATTGGTGTTGGAATGGGCTGCCCAGGGGAGCTGGTGGAGTCACCATCCTTGGAGGTGGTATTTAAAAAGAGGCTGGATAAGACACTTAGTGCCATGGTTTAGTTAATTAGAAGGTGTTAGGTGATGGGTTGCACTAAATGATCTTGAAGGTCTTTTCCAAGCTGATTAATTCTGTGATTCTGTATTCTGTATCAAAAATGACAACAGTGTGCAGGCAAGAGGGAAATGAGTTTAGCAGTGTGTGGAGAATATGGCTTAGAGGTTTGTCAGGTTTAGACCTAAGTCTCCATTTTTATTCCTGTGGGTAGGCACTGTATGTGTTCATGTGTCTTATGAGAAACAACTCTCAGCCTAAACAATTTCTAGTTAAATAAAAAAGGAGAAAGAAACTGAAATTCCTTACTGCACATGGTAGGAATTGAAAGCTGGAGAATTAATGTAAGAGTCAGTGGTGAGAACTAAATAATTATATTTCAAGTCTTTGCTGAGGGTCTTAGCTTCCAAATAATTTTTTGCCTGTATGTACAAGGCATAAACCTGATGCTAAGCCACTGTGCTCTTTCCTCCAATAGAGCAGGGCACTACTCACCTTGAGCATAGGTCAGATGCAAACTTCACTAGGAGTTTTTGCCTCTCCCTCTCCGGTTTCCACTACAGCATCCCTGTCATCACCAGGCAAGCAAGGAGCACAGGGCTCAGGGCCTCACTGGAGCTGCTTGCCCATTTCTCTGAATCAGTCCCAGCACAAAGCTGCATCAACATGCAGGTGATTCAAGACCCAGCGTGAACAACAGGACCAGACTAGTAGCTTTGCTGCATGCCAAGAGAGACTGCCAGAAAATTCCCCACCAGCATGCTTGCACCATGTTTGGCTTCACAGACACCTTTCCAAAACAAATACCTGCTTAGAATGAAATTCAGCCCTTTGTGAAGCCATGTTAGGCTCAGCTAATAGGAGGTGTTTACTGAAAGTTGCCAGCTCTCTAGCATTTTGCTCTCCAGCATCAAAACTCTCTAGTTCTCATTACAAAAGTAAGAACCTTCTTGAACCTGCACTCCATTTGAGCCTGCATTCCTGCACTTGCAATGATCCTCAGGTGTGGCTCAAGCAGAATATCTTCCTTCTTTTCACCTAGCACTGGGTGATCTTTCTTGTTACGTGACTTGCACACTACCACTACTGTGGCCCTAGTGAGCTGATCTGGTCATTAGTCTCTAAACCCACCTCTGGCCTCAGTTTCCTGTCAGAAAATTACAACAATAGCTTTTGCCCAACCATTAGGTTGTGGTAAAAGACCTAAGGGCTTTGACAGGGTCTCAGCCAGCATCAAGTTACTGGAAACCAAAGAACTTTCTTAATCACAGGATGTTAAGTGTTGGAAGGGGCCTTGAAAGACCATCTAGTACAACCCCACTACCAGAGCAGGATCACCTAGAGTAGGTCACACAGGAATGTGTCCAGGTGGGTTTTGAATGTCTCCAGAGAAAGAGACTTCACAACCATTCTGGGCAGCCTGTTCCAGTGTTCTGGTGGCTTAAGACCCACCCTCGCACCACTTCAGCACTGACACTGCTGCCAGATGACTCACTGAATATGAATGACTAAAGCAGCACAAGCAGGTAGCTGTGCCTGCTCTTTACATAGGAGCAAAGTGCTCAGGCAGGGAAGACTAGCTCTCTGGCTCTACCCTGGGCAAAGATGAGAAGACCAGTGTGGCAGCACCCCTTCCTGAGCAAAACCCAAACCCATCCTCTTGCACCGCAGGTCAAGAAGCAGAGGAATGAACTCAAATACTTACATGAACAGAATGGGTGGCAGTGAATGAAAAAATTTCTGGTCTGTGTAGGTTGCCTTTCTTGGCAGTGGGAGCAGCTATGTACATCAGGCATGGTACCTCAGACTTTGGTCAGTTTCCACACGTTATACATTTGTTAGAAGTCCTTATTATATACCCTGGTATTGCAACACCCCCAGCCAGCTGCCACTGGCAGCAGCAGAGATGGGTTTAAATACCTAAAGGATTTCATCAAGTGTGATGGCTGCCACCAGCCCGAGCCCCAGCCTGGAGGCCTAGGAAAATGTGTCTTCACCAGATGCTTTAACTAGGCAAAGCCTGCCACAGAGAAAACCAGGGTCCTTTGAGGAACAAAAAGGAAATGAAAAGCTGGCATAGCCTCAACTTGGAAAAACTGATGCTCAGACAGGAGACCCTGGAGAAAACATCCGAATTTTGGGAGTAGGAGCAATCTCTGGGGATTGTTTGGTGCAGTGCCCAGGCCATGGTGAGATGGAGAGGTGACCCAGAGGTAGGGCTCCATGTGGATATCGGATCTGGCCTTGGGTCTTGATGTCCTGGAAGAGCAAGTCTGGTTGTTTCAGGCAGTAACACAAAGGGATGCAGTGTGGGAGATTTACTTCAGACTTGCTTTCTCCCTTGTAGAAGTAAACTATTCAACCCTATGCCTTCCAGCTCCCCAGGGGGACATGCCACCCAGTTTGAGAATAGGTGCATTAATAAACCAACAATATCTGTGTCTACATCTAGATCTAATCTATGGCTGCTAAGTGAGATTCACTGCTTCCCACCCCCAGCAGCATCTTGGCAGGAGTTTTGGAGCTAAGTTCTCCACCTGTAGTTTGAACATCCCATACAGTTGTGCTCATTCAATGCCTGTTCCTCCCGTGTGCTGCTACTGTTGACTGGCATTGGGGAGCTTCAGGTGATCTCTGGCCCTTCAGGGAAGCTGTGCCTCTTCCACTTTCACTGGTTAATTCAGCCAAGGTGATTCTGGCTTGGTGGATAGACAAAACCTCACAAGATTCTCTGGGCTAAGTTGCAATCTTTAGCTGCTTCAATAAAAGCTCTACACTACCACCAATCTTTCCTCCTGAGGTTGCTGTCACATTCACCATGGCCCTGCAGTCTGACCTCTGTGGAGTCCTCCAAAGACCTCAATGGCTAAACAGAGTCTCTGCTTTCCCAAGAGCCTTCCTGACATCTCTCTTCCTCTGTTTGGTCTGAGCTTCAGCTTCACACAACAGTGTTTAGTACCTTCAGCTTCATTATTTAGCTACATTTTGGCTAAAACACTCTAAATATTAATGCAAACAAGGCTGTCTCTTTTAACTGTTTCCCTCTGCTTGCTGATAGAAACAAGAGGAGGACTCTTCCCTGGAGACAGTCTGCCCATCTGGAGTATTCAAGCTTTCAAGGGCTGCTTTTCATCCTCTTCCCTGGCACTTGCTTCTTGCAGGGCTGGGCTGCATGTTCATAGGTATGTGACATTACTGATAATACCACAACAAGCTGGCATCCACCAAGCATGTTGGATGAAGGCTGCCTTTAAAAAGGCAGGTAGGAGCTCGTGCAATGGGGGGAAATGACCAGGTTTTCTTATCACTCATATGGAGTTATCTGGACACATGGCTACCTTTCATCACTTATGCTGACGCCAAAAAAAAAAAAAAATTAGAAAGCCAACATGCCTGTTGAAATGTCTGTGTGTACTAAGCTGTCATGGACTTGTTTTGGGTCAAAATAGCACGTGTACTTGATTTCTTTGCTTTTAATTCCCTCCTCCCCCTGCCNGACAACTCATGCCCAAAAATACAATCAATAGTGCCACTAACCAGCACTGCTTTTTGAAAGCCATGCCTAACCCAAACCATACTGTAATAGTGGAAATAAATAAAAATATCTAGGTAATTTTTCTTGTTAAAACAAAACTCTTCAGAAAATGCAAACATAGATACAGCCTCCTTATCACTGCTATCTGTACCACAAACAGAAAACCAGAAGAGCCACTCTACAAGGTCATGCCAAGGTCCATCTAGACCAACATGCAGCTTTGGACTGTAATAATAAATGGGTGCCTTGGGAAGAGTAAAGAAAGGGCAAACCTATAAGGTGTGTAGGTTCCCCTAATGCTCTTCCAGCATCCACAATTCTCAGGGCAGGGACTGCTTGAGCTAGGTGTGGTTTCTGCATATTTAATAACCTCAGTGCATTTCTCTACTGTGAACTTGTCCAGTCACTGCTTAAACCCTCATAAACTTTCATCATCCACAACATCCTTTGGCAAGCAGTTCCACAGATCTACTATCTATTGTGTGCAAAAGTACCACTTCTTGTTATGAACCCAGTTTATGCACAGCAAAAAAAAACAATGGACAATCCATCCCTATCCACCTTTTCCGTGATTGCATTAAGCCATCATCCAAGTTAGCAGCAATGGCATTATTCAGATTTGGATCATTTATGGAGATATGCTGACATATTCCAGGCTACCAAATGTTCATCTTCTGCAAAATTTGGTTGGAAAAGGCACAAACCCCTTAATAACTAATAAAAGAATGCATTCAAAAGATTTCCTAGCCCATAGAAATAACTCTGACAAGATGTGGGCCTTGGCTTTCTATTCCATGGTACTAAAGGAGCGACACTTGGAGAAACTGTGTGTAAAGCTCTATGGATTTGAAAGAAAGTAGTTTTCAGTCAAATCATATGAGGAAAAAAAGAAGTATGATGCAGCATTGGACAATGTAGTTTTCAAAATTATGCTTTCAGAGACAGAAAAGAAAGACTATGTATTTTTTTTTAATGTCATTGTTCTAGAGTACAGCAGTAGTCCTTCCAGTTTTTCCTGATGGTGGTGAGTGATACAGCACTGCTTTGCTCCCCAGTGAGTCCATGGTGTGCACCACTCCCCATCAGTTACAGCTTTTCATTTGTCACAGTGCAGCATTTTGTTCCCATTCTTGTGTGTTTCCCTCTGCTACTGCTATTTGTGTCGTTCCAATCAAGGCCAGTTACTGAGATGTTAGCAAGGAGCAGCAAAGCAGTAAGACCCTCAGAGAAGTCAGCCGGCATCTGCTGTGACTGCAAGAGAAGATCTGCAAAGAATTGCAAGGAGAACGCCAAGCCGGCAGCACAGGGAGAGTCCCTATGGCAAGGAAGAAACAAGAAAGGGAGGAGAAAAAGAGAGAAGTTGCCACCTTTCCCTGCAGGACTCATGCAAAGCGCTGATAATGTGTGCTTTATTCATTCCTCGGCTTTGTTCTTTAACCATCTCTAGAGAAGACGTTTCAAAGAAAGGGAGGCGAGTAAGAGACTAAAAGTCTCCTTTTTAGATTGAGGAATGCAGGCTCCACCCTTGCTCGCAGCTCCATCCTTTTTGTGCTGCTGCAGCTGGGGAGTCTCCCTTGAGGCTCTAACTTAAACCTGGGCTTGGTCCTAAGCCAAGTGGTCCAAGGATCAGGGGAGCCATTTTCTTCCCTAAGCCTTTCATTACAGTGCGTGGAGCTTGTCAAAGACCGCACTGAAAAGAAGACTACTGCATTCCTTGCACCGTAAGGGAGCTATAAAGTTGTAGGGGTTATGGGGAAAAAAAAACAGGTAAGTGTCAGCTCCTCGTGCAGTGCTGCTGTGCAGAACATCCTGAACACGCACAAGAGGAGCCACGGCCTGGATTTATTTCTGTGCACAAAATCATAAAGCTACCACAGGAATGCTCTGTCCTGTTTTCAAGTCAGCACTTCAAAAAAGATGCTGACAGGTTGGAAAGGCATCAGGGAAAGGTACATGAGCAATCTGAAATCCATTACAATTTATGGTAGAGATTGAGAACTCAGCTGAGTTTGTCTATTTTAAAGAAGGCTAAGGGGTGACTTGCTTGTGGTCTACAAGTATGAGCATGGGGAAAATGCAACAGAGGTTTCAAGCAGAAAATAAACCCATAATAAAATCTAGTGGTTGGTTGTTGGTGCTATACATGCAGAACAGAAGTTAAGTTAAAAAAATTGAAGGTAATTAACCGTTGCTTACTAGAGTAAAGTTGGATTCTCAGTTTCTCTTTAAAAATCAAGGGTGGGTAATTTCCCGGTATCTCTTCTGCAACATCTGAAGATGGAGAAGAGCTCATGGCAGGTAATTTCATATCAGGGTTATTATATATTAGGTGAGATGGTCTTTGTGAAGACTTCTACAACAAAGCTGAAGGCCCTGAGAATTTAATATTCCATGCCAATCCCCTTCAGTCCTTGCTCTTACAACCCCTGTGTGACCCTGGGTGCACTGGGAAATCCATACAGTCCATACAATGTGAATACATTGTGTTTATATAACCCATGGAGATGAATGAGAAAAATGTTTCCATACTGGCTAATCAGAATTAAATCTCACTTTGATTACAGCATTCAACATCAGGGCCTCAGAAATTGAGATAAAGAACAATAATGATTAAAAAACAGACACCCCCCACCTCCCCCTTTTTACACAATAAGTCTGCTATCAAAAGTGACCAGTCTGCTAGCGACTATATGAAACTACATTGCTGTTCTGAGACAATGTTGTATTGCTTGTGCTTATAGTGGGTACCCTTGCCTAAGACCACAGTGATCTAGCCTGCTGGGAGAGGTGAGCATTGGAAATATGTTCCGTCTGTTCACTTGAGCTCTGAGGAGAGCCACTGTGCTACCTGGGAGCTTTGGCTTTGGATTCAGATATCAATTAAAAACAAAACAAAATGAACACCACAAACAACAACAACAGCAAAAAACCAAAACACCAACGAAACAAAATGCAAGAGCAACACAAAACCCTACCACCACCACATAAAGTGTGTGAGTGCACACGCATATGTCTGAGAAGGAAGGAACTTTTAGACTTGAGATGGTTCCTGGGTGGCTGTTCACACATCCATTCTGCAGTGACCTCTGCTGGCAAGGGCAGCACCTATGATCTTCCTGCCACACCGCTGCGTTAAGGGCACCTGCAAGCATACTTTATTAGCACCTTTATCTGAACCTATCACATTACACTTGGTGTCATTAGCACAGGGCAACAGAGTTAAGGTTATGGAGCTGTCATACAAATGCAGAAAAATGCCAGGGGGTATATGAAGGTGGTAGCTAAACAGAGATAGTCAAATCTGATTAACAGCAATGATAAAGGAATGTCAACATACGCCAGTCTCAATGATTAAAAAAGAGGAGGCTGGAAATTAGCAATTGTTACAAGGTAGCTTGAGGATATTGTTGGTTTTTTTGCACCTTTCGAAACCCCTCTACAGGCCTGTGTCTGCCAATTAAATCATTGAGATATTTCTTTGGTTCAAAGGAACTGGAGCAACTAATAAAAGGTGCCCCTTGCTCTTCTGGAGGGATCTGTGCTTTTCATGGCAGAGTCTCTGTTGTTATAAATCAGATTAGTGCAATTTAGTCCATTGCTTGCTTACCTCGACAGGGAACCTGGCTCCAAATCTTTGCATTGCAGTTGCCTAAGAGCAGCTACCAAATCTGGGTTACCTTTTGGCCCTTAGGCAAATCCCCAGCACTCGTTGTTGCAGCTTGCCTTCTTATATCTGATTCTTTCTTTTGTGTAACTTGTTTTTCTTTCTGTGATCACTGATTGTTTGCCATTTAATCAATAAAGCTGTATTTCCATGCAGAATGCAGAGAGAAGCAGTGCTTCTGGATACTATCCTCAAAGTGAGTGCAGGTGGAGATGCTAAAGACTTGCCTACCTGCCTGTCTTGAGCGATCCTGTCTTTTCTATCACTATCTAAACATGCACAGCTAGTTGCAACTACAAGTGGAACTCAGAGCTGGATCTCAAACAGAGCAAAGAGAGCAAAATTAGCTTACAAATTAACATGCTACACATAACCTGAATTTAGGCAATGTGGTGGTATTCTGTGATATCGGCCATGGACTGGTGTCTGTAGAAGAGGGTAATAAAAGGGCAGCAGATCGTGGTATTTCTCCAGACTGCTCCGTTAGCCACTAATCTAATCCAGATGCAACTGGTAACGTGTAAGATGCTGATGAAAATTACCCATTATCCAACACTTATGTCTATAATGCAAATTAGAGCCCTCAGCTTTTGGAGACATCCTGATCAGGAAGCTGTAAGACTCCTTCTTCAGAAGGCTTCCCCTCCCTGGGCTGTCATCTCCATCTCTTTGGGAATGCAGCAGTGAATGGAGGTATTCCCTCCCCTGCAGTGGATAAGGCTCACATGTAATGATGTTCCCTGAGCAAACTGTGCAGAGCCAGGTGCTGGAAGGCACTGTAAAGGAAAAGACAGGCCATACGATTCCACCATGCCTTGGCCAGGGTGGCATTAAAACACCTGCAAGCAGTTAGGTTCATGTCTGCTAGAGGTTTTCTTAAGATGAAGCCCTTCAGGAAAATTCAGTTCTGCCCCTCTGTGTCAGAGCACCCCACTACCTCCAAACAACTCCACAGGGATTGCCATGAAGAAGTAGGATGTCAAAGCATGAGCACTATGATTGCCCCATATGACCCTTGTCAGACAATTCCCTGGACATTCTGCTCAAAGCTGTACCCCTTGTACTGGGAACAGCTTTGATGTCTTCTGCCCCTCCTAGGTGACTCACAATAAATTATCTGAATCATGGGTAGTCTCAGCTAGCTCTTCCGGGGCTTGGAGAAGACTCACAACTCTTCAGGTCTCTTCCTGGGACTGTTTTGCAGCCGAGGTACGGGGCAATCTCATAAATCTTCTTCAGCCCCACTGTATGTTGTTTAGTGCATATTATCACATTCGACATCTCTAGTTATAGTAATCACTTCTAAAAATGTATTTCTGCAATGTCAGTAATTAATCAAATGCCTTTGTTGCATTAACCATAATAATATATTTGGGATCATGTTCTTAGGTGTTCTTTAAAGACCTCTCTCATGATGTCTGTCTCCTCCTTAACAATCAGTCACTCCTGATGCTTTAACATTGCTGATAATGTTTAATGAAAAGGCTATGATTTTATTTTTTTTTTTTTCCATATCAGACTGGGATCTAAAAGAATTGGGATCAACATCAGGTCTGCTCTGCAGCTGCAAATTCTGGCTCTGCTCTCTGGGCCCTGTAGCTTGTGACTGCCTCTGGAGAGCTGTTAGCCTGTGCACAGTCTCCACACCCTCTACAATGCACAGCTTCCTCTGCAGCTCCCATCCCAAATTCTGCTTCTGTCTCACACCTTGTGTGAGGTCTCTAACTGCTTTTAATAGGATTAGAATCAGTCCCTGGGGATAAGAAAAACTCCTGACAGTCTGTAAAGGTAAAAGTAATGAGTGAACAGACAATGTAGATTTTGTAAAAAGTGAAAGGGGAAAAACAGAAAAGACATCCGACCCCAACACTGCTTCTGTATTAGTCTGGGACTGACAAAGGTGAAGATACATCTGCACACTCCTGCCATTACATATTTCCTTCACTTAGAGCTGGTGTGTTGAGACTGTCTGTCACGGCAGTGTTCACTAACCACAAAGCTGACTGTCGAAGCCTGGTTATTCTGGATCTCTATAGCTTGGTCCACTAGGGCTCTTACTACATAATTCAGAGTCAACAGGGACTTTTCTTCTCCTTTTCTTTTTGCCCTGGGGTAATTCTTTTTATATATTTTAAATCAAGCAAAATAAATTAATTCTGACATACTTCTGGGAGAAAAATAATTGTAAAAAAGTACTTGGCAAACAATGTCTGTCCAAACATGCATGCAGAAAGCAAGTTCTCACAATTATGGTTAATACAAAATGAAATCAGGTTATAGAGGCCTCCAGCATGATTTCTAGCATGATAGTGATGAGAGGAGAAGATTAGGCTTATCACAGCCAGAGCCCATAGTGCTGAGATTTTTAGTAATTTAAAAACAGATGCACTGCTACAATGCACTCAGACTGCTTATCTGCAGCAAGATGTTCACAAATACCACACTTTGCAAAGTGAAGCAAAGGAGAGATTTTCTGCACCACTTTACCTCCGAAACAATAAGTGCAGGTATAATTCCCACCATGTGGAGTAGCCCCACAAGCTCCACTGGGAAGTGTTGTGTGCCTAGAGGTGCACAGGTGCTGCTCATTACCTAGGTGCTCAAGTCCTTCGGTTTTCTGGGTTTTTTGTTGGGGTTTTTTTTGTTTGGAATGAGGCCTTATCTGAACCTCCTACTGCTCAGAGGTGCATCTGCCTCAGAAAGGCCAGGAAGTCTCCAAGAAGAGCCTGTCAGCAGCCTGGAGCAACACTCACTCCCTCTTTTGCTTAGCGAGGAATTGCAGTGCAAAACCCAGAACTGTTCAATCATAGGATTGTTTCGTTTGGAAAATACCTTTAAAATCATCAAATCCGACCATTATTTAACTACCCAGTCTGGTGCTAAACTGTGTCACTTAGCACCACACTTACTCACCTTTTAACCACCTCCAGAGACGGGAATTAAACCAACAGCCTGGGGAGCCTCTTTTGGTTATGCCCTAGTAGATGGTGAAGTCAGCAGAAACTTTTTAAGTGGTGGGCATGGTGTAGATCCAAAATCCCTTACACATTCATATTCCCACCCTGTGTGGCACAGAATGGAGAAGAATGTCTCAGAAGAAATGGGTCCAATTGTGATGTCCTACATCTCAGTGAGGTCTCGACAGAGTGATGTAGGCAGTGCTGGTCTGACCATGTAGATCCTACGTGCATTTTATCTGTTGTCCTTGTCTTTGTTTTTTGTTTGCAGGACCCTTGACTAGATAGTACCAAGTTCCTCAGCTTTGGTCATTTTGTCCTCTGTTCCTTTAACTTGATCCTAGTGAGTGTCTGCCTCCAGTGGCAGAGACAGTCTTATCTTCTGGATAACCTAAATAACACATGACAGTAGGACATGAAGTACAGCATCCAAGCAGCCATGGTGTGAATTAGACTAGCTGGAAAAGGGCCAGGCTGCAGGAACAGCAGTGCTGAGTCAGACTGTGGGGTCACCTAGATCATATCCTGTCTCTGGCCAGCCTATAGCAGACGCTCAGAAAAAGAGCAGGGCAAGTACAGCGATATTTCCTCCACTCCATCCTTCCAGTTTCTGGCTATCTGGACTTCCTGAGCCAGGGCTGTATCTTCATCTCTGCATTCTAGGAGCCTTTGATGAACTTTTCTTTAAAGAATTTTCTAATTTCTTTTTGAACCCATTTATGCTTTTGGTCTCCACAACATCCTGTGGCAACGGGTGTCACAATGTGGTTATGCATTGGGTGCGTTTACTTTAAATCTGACAATCACATAAAGATGCCCTGGTCCTTGCACTAGAACAGATACTTTTTAAGATCACATTCTCTATGGCACTTCTGATTGGTCATAAATTTCTCATCTGCCATCCCAGTGGCCTCTTCTCCAGCTGAATAATTCCAGCCCATATCACACTTCTGTATTTGGAAAGCTTTCCATGACTTTGACAATCCTTATTTATCTCCTTGGAAACTTTCTGGTCCTGCTCTGTTTTACCTAAGCACAGCAAACAGCCCTCTCTGCAGTGGTGAAGAGGACACACAGCATCAGTGCACACAGCAATGCAGGGATGAGGACAAAAGTATTTTTGTTTTGTCTCTTTCTTTTCTTCTAGTTCCTGATGTTCAGTTTTTCTCTCTAAGTGCTGCTGGACCCTGAGCTACATATTTAACATCACTATCCACAAGGAATGTCCTGAGTGGTAATAGCTAATGTATTGTCCATTACTATGTAGGCATTCTTAGAGGTTTGGTTTGGTTTGTTTTCCCTGTAAACATGAATTTGCATTTGTTATGGCAAAACTTATATTTGCTATTTTATCATTTGCTAGTGTGAGATTGCAGTCACTGTTACAGTGAGTTTTTCTGCAGCTCTTCACAACAAGCATTATTGTTTTACTGTTGAATTGGTTGTAGGCAATTACTGAGGCAGGGATTATAAAATATGTAGTTATTTTATTTCAGAAAAGCCCCACCTACAAACTATATATAAACTAGTTAAATTTGGGTTCTAATTAGGTCAGGAAAATCTTCACAAGGATGCTTATGGGCAATTCATTAATTTAGGGGAATCAGAATATTGGAAAAGTTTAGCCACAAAATGGCTTTGCCCACTTACAAATAGGCAGCCTGGAGCCCTAGGGAAAGTCTGTTTTACTTATGGCAGTGGAGTAGAATTCAGAGATAGTCCCTGGCTCCTCTGTGACAGTGTTGGAACTGCTTGGTGCCTTCATAGTCATTGAGAGGCTTCCAAATCTTCCCAGGCTCTAGCAGAGTGCTGGGAAAGAGGCAGATGATCTCTGACCTGATCTTGGTTCCTCTTGGCACAGAGGTTTGCAGAGGTGCAGGCAGGATCTCTTGCAGATGTGCAGAGAGCACAGTGTCAGTGGCACCTCTCACCACATCGTGAGGCACCTAATGTCTTCTCCTGGTAAACTTGAGGCACTTGAGTTTCCAGGTGGTTCAAGGCCAAAACATCAGGGCCAAGGCAGACTGAAGCAGGAGGCAGAGCAGACCACGTTGTTCAAGCCGAGCAGTCCGTAGAGCAGAGCACCACCCAGTGAGGGAGAGCAGTGAGGCAGAAGCAGCATAGAGCAGCACTACTGCTTACAGCTTACTCAATTTATATTATTTGCCCAAGGGTAATGGCTCTTTTGGTCACAGAGATTCACCAATCAGAATGGCATTTGCAAAGCTGACCATATTAGGTGAACCTGGGGCTTGCTTACCCTTATTTGGGCAAGACACTAACAAGTGCCTAAACACCTGTGGGTACCTGTTTAACACTTTGGGAGGGGACATAATGGCCCAAGCCTTTGTTTTCCTCCCACCCTTGCTTCCCCCATCAGCAGAAGGGTGGGGCAATCCAGGATATCTAATAGGCCTATTAGCCTTCCATGACAACTGCTCACAGTTAGCTTTTCAGTAACCTGAGCAAGATTATTGGTGGGCTAATGCTTAGAGTCTCATCTCTAAGGGCAGTATTGGACACAAGCCATCAGGTTTTGGATTTTGTGCCTGTATGATGATTTTTCTCTGGACCAAAAATTTGTTGGACGTCCCAAAAAGATAAATGACGTCAACCATCAACAGACTCCCTCATTTCTTGGTTGACAGACATCAATTCTTACCTCATCATACTACAGGGAGTACAGGGTTAAAATGCCTGATTAGTGAGATGAGTGTAATGCACACGCTTGGGGCTATTCCAGGCACTGGAGCTAATCCAGGCTATGTGGTACAGTGATGGGCCTGAAGCTATGCAGGCTACAGATTGAATTCCAAATTGAAATTAAGCTATCGATTTTCTTTATGAAGCTTTAAATATCCCAAGATGCTTGTGTTTTGCGTGCACACCTCTCCTGGTGCTGATCTGTGTCAGTGGCAAAAAATGTGCAGGTGTAACCTTGAACTACCACTGGTAACTTGTTGGTTCTGTCTCACTCCATAAACTGGGATCTTCTTTCCCCCGTGCAGTTTGACTCCCTGCCCTAGTGATGCTGTGGAGGACCCACCAGTTGACTGCTGCTCTGGGAAGCAGGGACACAGTGAGGCTGGGGATGATTTTTGAGGTTTACTGTTGGTGAAGACTGGCCATTGCAGGGCAAGAAGAAGAAGTCAGATTTCCTTGTGGCAGATGCTGAGAAGGCAGAGGCAGGATAGGTTGTTTCCGATGGGAGCTTGTTGTATGAAACAAATAAGGGGAAAGTGAGAGTGAAAGACACATTGTATAAAATGTACAACTGGCAAGATGCCAACATAAATATTCATTGGGTATGTTAATTAGCAACTATTGCTGTTACTCATTAACTAATTTATTCAACAAATAACATCCAGGCGACTCTAGAACGCTGCATACTGTTACTGCTAAAAGGGATATCAGTTTCCCTGCCTGTCACCTGGAGGCATTGATACTCCCCCATTTTTGCAAGTACTATGATACGTGGAGATGAAAACTGCTGCAGGAGGCCAATGGAGCACAGTATATCACTTATAGGGTAGGAGAAGTCCAATCTTATTCCCAGTACCATTCATGAGGGATTTAATTCATTAGTTCAAGCTCAATTGGAGAAGAATGGTAATTCTATGGCAAGACTTCTGTTTGCATGTCTACAAAGGAATGGATGAGCTCCTCTGTGAATTAACTTTTTTCTGAATGAGAGGAATCAAAAGTGGAATAAAAAGTCAGCATAGGGAGTTTCCACTGAATAAGAGCTGCCCATCAGAACTGGTGCTGACAGCAGAGAGTCTCAGAAGAGGTTGGCATTACTGAGTGAGTCAATACAACAGAAAATTGAATTTAGTATTGGAAAACAATCTAAATATTACATAAGTAATGAGGGCTTCTGATACACCTATTGCAAATTAGGAAAGAGAAATAAGCCACTGAGGATGGTCCTGTGAAACCATCATACTGTCAGTGTTCAGTGGCGATCAAAAAGTCAAACAAGATGGCAGTAGTTATTTGAAAAAGAATACGGACAATGAGGAAACTGTTACTAAGCAGTTTCTTAAATACAAATACTTTGAAATGGTCTGGTCATGCCATCTCTGAAGCACAAAGCAGAACTAGACTAGATCCGTATCTATGATAGAAAACAGTATGACACTTACGGAAGAATAAGTTCTATACTAAGACTGAACAGGTACACTGGAATCTTTCTTACAGGCAAGTGATGATGAAAGGCAACATCTGAGAAAAAAAATATTTTAAAATCCCAAATGGCATAGAAAAGGTAAATAAAGGCAGCTGTTCCTACAATAGAACTGAGAGACATGCAAAGTGGTGATCAAGCAGCAAATTCAAACAAGAAGAAATACTGTTTCATACCCACATCTAATGGATTTGTGGAACTCTTTGCCTAGGGTGTTATGGAGGCCAAGAACATAGCTAGTTTCAGAAAAGGAGTAGAAACATTCATGATGAAATAAACCCTGTCGTGTCTACCAATTTTGAAAGCTTAGGTAGTTGTTGATTTCCAGGATCTGAGAGGAGGCTGTGTCCACAGGATGATTTCTGTATTGTGTCTTCCTTTGGACTGTTCCTACAAAACTGTCAGAGACAGGGTTGTGAGGCACCTAGATTCATGGGTGACCTTACATAAGATTTTTTTTATGTTGATGCTCCGCAGTAAGGATTGAAATCCTTTTGATTTCCTTTAGATCCTCTCTAATTAGTCATTGGAGAAGAGTCAAAGAATGAAGCAGCCTGATCTATCTATCTATCTATGGCAGCAGTATCTACAGGTGCTAGGCTGTGAATCCTTGCATCATTAAGGCATCACTGATATGAATTTGGCCCATTCTAACTCTGTACCTGTGCACAACACTTAAACCAGTCCAGGGACCTTTTCCAGTACGTGGTTATCATGTGAACACATTAAGCTAGATAGTTTGCTAGCACGGAGGATGCCTTTCCATGCCAACTGGCCACAGTGCCCAGCAACACTGCTGGATATGTTTAGTTTACCATTGTACTTGCAGCTTCTCTGTCCGGATCAAATTACAGGATTAGGTCCACAAGGACGGGGAAAATGAATTTGTAAATCAAAGCAGTGCAAATTTGTTGCACATGAAGGGCAACATTTTCATGTGAGGCCAAAGGAAGAGAAACCACTCAAAGAAAACTCCAAAGATTCTTATCTCAGGTGTAAGAAAAAAGTGCATTTTGGAACTACATCACTAACAACAGTAGGATGCTGAGCTGGAAAGCAAAGAACTTGGAACAGAGTCTCAGGGACTCTGAACCTCAAGGGAGAATGGCCTGGAGGAAAATACTAACAAAAAAAAGGAAATAAAGGAGCAAATGAAAACATAGCTGACATTTATGCAGTACCAGAGAAAATGACCTCCAAGCAAAGCTTCTTAGAACTGGTGTATTTGAAATAAAACACAAAGCAATTAACTAAAAAGACAATCCAAGTCCAGCCCCTGCAACAAGTTGCAATATGTAGAGAAATATGCATGAAATTCTTTGATGGGGGTATGAGATAAAAGTGGTGTTGAGAAAACAGTATTCTTCTGTCTGGTCCATCATCACCAATGGCTTTAAGTTGGTCGTGGTAACTGCCTGGTGTTTGATACTGCTGATTTTTAAGGTGGTTGAAAGTGAGGGAGGTGATGTAAATGCGTGCTGCTCCCAAAGTGTCAGTTGCCTGTTATTAAAGCATGAAAAAATCTCAGTCAGCTGACATTAACCATGCTCAAGCTGACAAAAAGCACTGCATGAAAAGATAATAGCTGGCCCTCTTCCTGTATTAGCAGGTTGCAATGACATAAACTTAGACTTTCAAAGGCGCATGAAGCTCTTCTTCCTAATTTGTACTTTGGAGCAGGGTAAATCTGCACTGGGCTTTGTGCACAGAGCTGTAACGTTTTCTGGAGCGGAGCAATGAGATCAGTGAAATGGCTCTGGCATGCTGCTTCATGTGGCAAAGCAGGCACGATGTGTGATGAGGAAGAGCCCGGGTTGCTGAGAGGACTCTGAGAGCACACAGAGAGAGCACAGGAACAAGGCTGGAGGGAGAGAAGCTGGGCCAGCAGCACTCAGGTTTGGCACTTGGAGTCAGAAAATCTTCCTCTGCTTTCCTCTTTGCTCACAAAATGATCTCTCACACTGCACACACTTTTATTACTATTACTTTTGGCAATGCTTTCCGGGTTTATTTTGAAATTGATGCAACGGCTCCCACCCAGCAGGACTCTCTTTAATATAGTGAAGAGCCTCACTCTTTTTATAAAGTCCTCACGCAGAAGAAGATTTTAAAGTAACCCAGGGAGGCGACAGCAGGGAAGGGATTGTTTTCATTCAAATAAGATCAACATGTATCTGCAAATCAAAAAGATTTGTGCAGCCCACGCTGAATAACCCTGGAGAGTCCCTCACAGGGAGGATATCACCTCAGGGAGAGTCCATCCCTCCCTCCAACCCCCACATGTGCTGGCTCTGGGTGCAGATGAAATTTACCTCTGCATTTAAATAGCTGCAAGCTCTGGCTCCAAACCCACCCAGTCTCTCTTGCCTTCTGTGGGAAACTGCCCCCCAGCTTCGCTCCCCACATGCGGGCACTGGCTTGCCCCACAGCAGGAAAGGGGCATGCCAAAGCCCCTGGGGCAACTGCGTGTCTGGAGAGTGTCCATTACCCGAGGCCAGGCTCCCATCCATCATGTTGTCAACGTGGTGAAGTTTCAGGGGCTGGAGAAAGAAGAGAGGTGGGTGGTTCAAATCTGAGAGGTTTCTGGGGATATCACAAATCCTAAGGTATCTGCAGAAAGTCAAGCCCATCTACAGGTGTTGAACACCCCATGCATCCCCCTCTGCCTTGCAGCAGACAGCCTGAAGACAGCACAGGAGGTGTGGTGTGCCTCTGGTCTTTTCTGATTTTTACAGATAAGGTCTGGGAGGGTGTCCTGGGGACAGAGCTGCTCCATGGCTCTGCCTTGCCCATCACTTGGCATGCCATACGGGTACCATCTGCAGGATGTGTCTTCGCAGAGATCCAGAAGGAAATAATTTAGACAACATTTAGACAACCTCTAAATCTCTTCTCTTGGGAAGGCCTCTTCAAGACATTATTGTTGTGGATGAATTCAGGCCAAATAGTTCTGTAATCATGTTTGTAACAGAGGTGAGAGAAGTGAATGCCATTACCATCCTTCTGAGGGAGATGTATTCCAAATAACGGCAGATATTGTAATTTCTAGATGATATCTATATTGCTTATCCTTCCTCAATCCTGTTACTGGAATGAAACATACCCTTCAGTAGCACTGTATGTAAAAATCAGCCCCACTTCTGTTCAGAGCAAAGACAGAAATGTGGTTGTCTGTTTTGTCTGCTGTGATGCATGAAGACTTTTTAATGTCCCACAAGGAACATCTTTTTAAAGCAGCCTGTCAGCTTTGCATTTTAATCCATTAGGCTGCAAAATATAGAAAAATGAACAGAAACGTATTCTTTTTAAAAAAAACCCTACTGTCACTTAACTTGTTTCAGTATTTACATATTTTGCAATAGAAAAATAAAGGGTTTGCTCATTATCAAGGAGTTTATTTTATGCCACTTTTCCTGGCAGCTTTGTTTGGACCCACTTGCCCATCTACAATGTACTGGGGCAAATAGTGCCATTTCATATGAATTAGCTGCAAGGCACATCTTGGATTTCCAATTGCTTGCATGCATTGTTCCATTCACAATATATGGTGTCCCACTTGCTCCCTTTCGAATAAGGACAAATATTTTTACATATGCAGGTCATCAGATAGCTCCAGCCCATTCTATTTTGACTGGATACTGAAGGACCATACTCAGAAATCAGTCACATGGATTCCCCCTTCTGCCTCATTGTCCACACTTCTTGACAATCAGTCAGTTGTCTGTCTTGGCTTTTTTTGCCTGAAGCAGCTGAGTAAAGCCACATGCTCTCTGGATAATCAAACAGCTGATCCTGGAGGCATGCATTGCCAGTCGTGACTCAGTAGATGTGGGGACACTGTCTCTAGCTGGCCTCATGATATGCGCCTTGTGGCTACTGAATAGGCAATAGCACAAAGGGATGAGGAAGGACATTCAGGGCACATGCACGAACCAAAAGTGTGGCATGGCAAAGCATATCTTTGTTTATAGGGGACGTGTAGCCTTCGGGCAGGTCTTCATTTGTTGCACCTGGGTGTTGCATTCTTGAATACGATAGGCCTGCAGCTCTGCATTTCACTCACAGATCCAGCTCTTCTACATCTCATCTTTTAAATGCTTAGCTTTTGTAGAGGTAACTTGCTGGAGATCCATTGCCCAAAGTAAGGACAGAAAACATGCACAGAGACCCCATTCTTCCTTTTAATGAGATGCCATCTCCATTTAACTCGCTTCTGGCAGAATTTTCAAGCTTTGCAGATCTCACATTCCAATTACATCAGTCGGCATTTTGCTCTTTGGCAAAGACCACCAACTTCAGCAGCTTGCTGCATTCACTAACAGTAGCGGAGATTACCTACAAAACAGGGCGACAGGCCTAAATAAGCAAGTTACATGCAAGGAGCCAGATCCTTGGCCCAGCTGGGGCTGCTTTGCCCAGCTCCAGCAGCACAAAGCTGTCACCAAGCCAGCCCAAACAGCTGTTGGAGGATTCCCTTGGTGCAAAAGAATTCCTGAATGGCAAAGAGCCACTAAAGCAACTCCTACACAATCTCACTCACTGGTCCCCAGAAATCCCTGACAGCTGGGACAGCACAATGGGGCCAGAAGCACCTGTTACCATTCAGAGAGGCCTGAAGGCTGCTCTATGGGGCACTGAATGCCAAAATGAGCACCCAGCATCTTTGGGAGCACACAGAGGCCTGCCTTTATCACCTTGCATCCACAGCCGGAGGTGCACCGTGGGAATATATTTTCGAGGCACTGCTACAGTAGGGTCAGAAACTCAAAGCACTCCATGTGTGCCCATGCTTTCTGATGTTTGTATTTGAGGAGACTTGGAGCAAGAGAAGAAGGAAGTCTGGAGCTCTGCAAGGGGAAAGAGCCTGGAAGAAGTGCCAGGTTTCACAGCTTGGCACCTCTCACTATGGACTCAGTGGCAACCTCAGATGTTGCCCCATTGGCAACAGTTCCTTACAGAAATTTGGAGCCATCTATTCTGAAAGCAAATATTGTCGCTTGGCACCTTATCTGCTTTGGTGTTTGAGGTGGAACCCAGCATCTTCTGTCAAGTTACAGTCCCAGTCAGGCTTACCATAATCTTTCCCTTCATCTTGCTTGCCCTCACAGTCAGCTGGTCCTTGCCAGTTCTCTGTTACTACTGACCCCCAAAAATCATCTCACTCTAAGTTCTCTTTTCATACTAATAAAACCCCCTTTTCATTCAGTGCCTATCTGCCACAAGGGTCCTCACTTATGAATTCTGCTCTACTAAGATTTTGAGTTTGACATGACTTTCATTAATCGTTTAGCACACGGGATCTAATGATGAGAGATACCCCAAGAGAGGATGCTAGTTCATCCAAATGGCCAAAATTAGTGTTGTGGTATGTTGCTAGAGAAGATGTAAAGCAAAATGAACCCACTGGTGATGCCCAGGTTTGGGGACTAATGTTTAGGCCAATTTATACTGTTTTCCTAGGATTAAACATCTGAATTTCTAAAATAAAACCTGTATAAACAGTGCATAACAGAAAACAAAAGGAACCACTTTTTGGTTGTATTTCATCATGCATGCCTTGAACTCCAAATAAGTTAATAAAATCCATCTTCGTTAATATTCCTTTCCTAATGTTCATCACAGGATTCATCTCCAGCTCTAGACAGGCTTCACTCAAATGACACTATCAGCATCAGGATTTCATGCAGCATCTGAATGGAGCATTGTCTCTGTGCTGTGTTTTTAACATGCTCTTGCTCTTATTAATTGGGTACTTAATAGGAATTTGTGAGGAATCCACCTTTCATATACTGCCAATGTGAAAAGGATTAATATTGAAGAGATCTAACAAAGGACACAAAGACAGGCCCTGACCCGGAGACCTCCTAATCAAGGGTTTAGACAATGCACAACAGGTGAATACCCTGATAGGATAAATGGAGACAGGAAGGAGGAATGGAAGAAAAGTGCATTTGCCTAAGCTAATAATCACACTGGTCTCAAGAGTCACAGGTGGTCACTAGCTGAACCCATGACTCAACAGCCAAAAAAGTTTAGTCCAAAAGCTCACAAGATGAATGTGCTCTGTGTGAGCACAATTCAAAGCATTTTAAAGCCACTGGAAAGACTCCCGTTAATGAGGTTTGAGGAGCTGGAGTATTTACTTCTTGGTTTTAATCATTACTGGATGCAAAATTGGTGGATGCAATACAGAGAGTGGTTTTATGGCATGTTGTAATCACTCAGTAACTATTTTCAGCATCCCCAGGTGATAAATTACCTTGCTCTTTCCCTCTGAACCACTGAACTAATGTCCTTCTGGACTCCTTCTTCTGACAATCCCTTCTCTCACCAACAAGCCACAGGCACCAACCACCTTTCATCTCAAGCAATATTGTTTTCTGATGTATTAGCTGAACTTAGAAAGCAATAGTTTTCAAACCATACCTAGTTTTAAAGAGTGCTGTTGTCTGAACTGAAGTTTGGTGGTGTGCTTAAAACCTTGCCTAACCCTTCCAAGCACAATGGCTTGGTTTAATAAAAACTATTCCTTCTCTCTGCATTTTTTTTACTTTCCTAACTATTAATTGGATGCTTAGAAATTGAAGAGTTTTGCCTTTTCTGGAAAACTTGTTCTAAATGCAAAGCAAGCCTGGCATTTAATTCAAGTCCTATGCCTCTCAGAATACATCCAACCTGAATAAAGTAGCTAGCATCAGGGAGAGATCAGAAAAGGTGGAGAAGGACAAACAATATTCTGTTTAAGAAGAAAAAAGCATATTCTAAGTTGCTGATGAAAACCCACTTATTGCAACAAGGGTATGTCATCAAGGTGTTGCAAGATGAGGTAGGAAACAATAGTTGTGACCTGCAGGTTTTGCAGTAAGGAAGAGTTTGCAATGACTTTTGTTTTGGACAGGTTATATAATCCCCCAATGTATGCTAGAGGGGCATCATTGCAGATTAAAACTCCGAAAAGAAAGCCCTCAAAAATTTTGTGAAATATGTAGCAGATATGACAAAGGTAACCAGCAGAAGTAACTGAATCCAAGGCCACTGGAAACAAACTACTAGCTCATGTCTGCACTGCAAGAAGCTGCTGGTGTAGGCACATCAGGCAGTGCATAGATAGATGTCCCTGCCTCACACAAGTCTTACAAACAAAAGCCCTTGCTTTGCTCTTCTGGCTTAACACGTTTGCCTCTGGGCTGGGGGTGGAGGTGAAACAAGTGGCACTGCCAAAAGCGCAGCTTTCCTGGTACAAGCTACATTCACAATAAGCCGTTTTGCTGGTGGAGAATACTGTTAAAGCTGTATTGGCAGAGCAAAGGGATGTGGACCTGATCCGAGAGAAGCTGGCAGGTTTGCACACTGTGCATTATCCCTTTCCAACCTTCTCTTCTGAATAAAAAATGGTGTGGAATCTAATTTCCTCTCTGAATAAAACATGAATATAGATAAGACAATGTAAAGACCTGAAGACCACAGCAGCATACCTTCTTGTTCTTCTTGCTATTCAACATCATGGCAGCTCACATATAGAGCAGCTCTAGAAACCATCTGTCATTGAGCAGCTCTTTATTCAAATGAAATCAACTGTGAAGTAATCATGGTTCTCATTTTTATTATCTCTCCTTACAGTGAACTTGATTAAAATCCAGCGCACGGTATGCAAACGGGCTGTTGTAAATTCGTGCTCTGACAAAAGGGGAAAGAAAGTGATATGCCCACGTGCCTAGAACTTTGTCATTATACATGGGGACAAAAAAAGGAAGGGGCATACTGGGTTGCATAAACAAGTTTGTCCGTACACAAACTGTCCTAGCCCTATACAAAGGCCATGTCTGCTGCATGACACCATCAGAGGGACTGAGGAGAAGCTAAATTTACTAGCACATATAAAAGGCTTGAGCGTGTTCTGAATAAACCAGATAGCCTGGCTTCAGCAGCACATGCTTGAAAGTCTTTTGCCCAGGAGGATGATCTGAGCTTGAGGAATGAACTCAAACCAGACGCGATTCTCCTTTCACTTCTGGCGGTGTAAATGGGGAGTGATTCCATTGTATGGCTGGTATGAATGAGACTGGGAAACAGTCCCAATCAGTCAATCATTCCCTGCTTTGTCTATTCATTAAACCCCTCTTCTCCTCTGCACAGATGGCCAATGTACTATTGTACTGGCCAAGTTAAAAAAAAAACAACAAAAAAACAAACATGAGGAGGAATATGCCTGACAACTCAGCAATAGATGTTTGTTTTTCAGAAGGGCTATATTAGCCTGTTTCTACAGATAAGGCTTAAGCCATATATATACACATAAGCAGATACAGATATACAGATATATATATATATCAGAATATATGTAACATACATGGACACAAACATATGTGTGAATGTATATATGTATCTTGCCCTAATGCCCACAGACTTCCCAGCACAAGGAAAAGGTGTGATTTTTTTTGAACATTGTAGTAGCTAGCACAGTGTTAAGAAACCTCTTTCTGTACCTTGAGAAAGGCACAGCCAGAGAGGGAGATTGCAAGGTGCATGAATTTGGTAGAGCAGCATTTTGCAGCCATGCCACCTAAATACAGGAAAGTGTCCTTGGGTACAGCCAGGAAGTACAGAGGCTGTGCTGCAGCTCCTGGGACTGATGGCTGCAAACAGCAAGCACTGGACTGGAAAGGTGGAGGATAGAAGAGAAGATTAAGGGAGCAGTCAGACAGAGGATGCCATGTAATTCCTGTCAGTCTCCTAGTGTGTGTGACCAGAGAAGAGTTGGTGCCTGTCTCACAGCAGTCACCCATGAGACAGGGGCTGTGGAAGACTGGGCATTAATTCCATCTCTCCTTAGCTCTAGAGTGCTCACATACAATAACTTTATACCTTCTTCTAGCGAAATTTTGTAGAATAATTACCTGGGATTAATACTTACATAGGTCTCAGTTCCTCCCAGGGCCTAAGGAATTACACCACAGAATCATTGAAACACACATTCTATTTTAGGTTGGATAAGACCTCTAAGATCAAGTCCAACTATTGACCTAGCACTGTCATGTCCAGCACTAAATCATGTCTCTAAGTGCCACATCTACATATCCTTTGAATACCTCCAGGAATGGTGACTCAGCCACTTCCCTGAGCAGCTTGTTACACTGCTTGAAAACCCTTTCAGTGAGGAAATTTGTCCTGATGTCCAACACAAACCACCCCTGGCACACACAGTGTGCAGTCCTGTTTGCCAAAATATTTTATACTATTCCCATCATAGCAGGCTTCCGAAGGTTATCCAAGTCCCTCTCTGAGTGCTGCAATGAACACACCTGTCACTTGCACCCAGGCAGAGGTTTCTTATTAGCTAGAATGTAGAAATTAATTGGAAAACTTACTGGACAAGTTATGTCATGATAAAGCTGAGCACAAGCCTATGTGTGATGGACTGTACTTAGGCTGTCCAGGAGGCACTAGCCACATAGGTGCATCTCAGCTTTTTAAAGCATTGTCAAGGTCAAAACTGTGAAAAGACAGACTAGGGTTTGTTTGCTTCAGTAAACCTCTCAGGTTGATTGTGTTTTGTGCTGACCCCTGCTTAGGTCTGCCTTGAGTATATCCTAGGAATAGATACTCTCTGTAATGTCCTCAGCTCAGTTATTCTGTGGTTGCATGGACTGGAGGTGTCTGTAGAGCCTGGACATGGACATGTCTTCCTGACTTGCAAGCTTCTTGCCTTGGCACTCAAGGACTGATAGTCACAAGAAATTAGGCACAAGTCATGTGCCAGTTAAGATGCTCTCACACATCGTGTGCTGAAAACAGCACGTTTTTAAAGTTTCGGAGTCTGTTTAGGTGTCAAAATGGTGTTCTCCTTCAGTGATTGCTTGGCAGAATACAGGTGCTGACCTTTGAGCATGTAACAGGTATAGAATGAGGAATGGATTGCTTTATGCTGCCCACCTGACCTCTGTTCTCCAGTCATAGCATTGGCTACAGGTGTTCCTGCCTGAATCATGAGCTACAAGTTACAGGCAACTGTCCTTCCTCCTTAAAAGGCCCTTGATTCTCTGTAGACAAAATTCACTGAGGATGGATTTCAGAGCCTTGTCTAAACACCAGGGCTGATATCAGAGCCTTACAGAAAACTTAGAGAAACACTAGGCCTGACAAAATTGTGACATCTTCATGTAAACTAATGAGTTTTCTACCCATTTTGGTTTGGAAATTTTGAAAGATGCTTTATGAAAAGTCAGCATGGGGAGCATTGCTTGCAGGTAACAGAATGTTCATGGTAGCTCTGGTATATGTCATCGTTTCCTGTGTAAACAAAACATTGCCATAGCTCTTCAATGAGGAAAATGATGCCAATAAAGAGAAAAGAAGGGAAAATCCAAGACACCATGGGGCGCCTCTGAGTATACAGGATGCAGCTGCGAGAAGAACAAAATGTCTGGTTTGTCTGTGACAGGTAGGAACTCAAATATGCAGGCCCCAAGAAATAAAGGGTTTTACCCAGACATTAAGCAGAAGATGGTGATTAATTTGGAACTTCATACAAATGCTGAGATTCCTTGGCGATGATTTCATACCTTTTCCCGAGGCATGTTCTGCTGGTACATAAAAACAGTGTCTTCTTGTGTGCCACTGGGATTTATGTTTCAGTTAGTCACTCGAGGTGGGGCTGTAGGCAGGGTCAAGCAATGCACCTAGAGGTGAAGATGTGGGAGCAGCTCTCTCTCCCGCTGCTTCTTTTTTTTTTTTTTTTTTTTTTTTTTTTTTCTTTCTGGGGGTTTCATTTGCTGCGTTTTTAATAATGAAAACCAACCCAAAACAAGAATGCAGCATCTGAAATGTTTAGAAAACACAGGGCCCCGCTTAGATGAAAGCAAACTGTGCTCCCTCATCAGGTGGATGGAAGTTTGCACTCTCCTGTGTTTATCTGCTCCCCGCTAACCTCAGTTCACCTTCGTGGCATCCAGGGAATCTTTGCTACAGGGCTCATGTATCAAAGGCTTCGGATTCTGAATGTCTCATTGCCCTGCGTTTCATCAGATTAGGTTGATGCACATCCTTCCATTGATGCAGTAGGCTTTGCATTTGGGTCCTTTGTGCCGTTTACAGCCAGCACACAGTGTCTTTTTATCAGAACTGCTAACTTGTTTTGGAAATGTATAGTCTACCCCCTATATAACCTTGGATTCTCTACAAGTACCAGCACTTGGAAACAAATCCCAAGAGGACCCCCTCCACATCTCCCACCAAGATAGCTGAACCCTCAGTAAATCCACACAGAGTTGAGAGGCAGCAGAAGAGGCGTGCTGAACTGTGTGGAGTTGTAGATAGTTGAGAACCAAAGGAAAAGAGGCTTTAGGGTTCTCTTTAGACTCTAAACAAATAACTCATCCTGCTGCTGAATAGCAGGGACTTTTTACAAATAATCTAGAGGGTAATCTAAGGGCAAAAATGTAGGAGGTTTGGATTTGTCCAAGATACAGACCATCTTGACCGGGCCAGGCCACTCTCTGAATACAGGATATTCACAGCTGCCACACTGTGCTTGGGGCATGTCTTAGTATCGAACAGTTCAAAAAATAAGACATCTCTGAAAAAAAAGAAGGTGAAGCTTGGTTTCTTGCTTTAAATGTATATAATATAGGTA
This sequence comes from Psilopogon haemacephalus, assembly GCA_013396835.1. NCBI lineage: Eukaryota > Metazoa > Chordata > Aves > Piciformes > Megalaimidae > Psilopogon > Psilopogon haemacephalus. Next base: position 249,478 of record VWZI01009198.1, read on the forward strand.
CATTTATTTCTGAATGACTCGCAGAGTTGGCACAAGGCAAGTACAGCCTCGAGGAAGCTCTTTGAAGGCCATCACTGCTGACAAAGAACCTTTTTCACTTCTGACCTGAAATGTAGTTTGCTGTCCTGACATGGGCTTCTCTTCAGCAGAAAATAGCATTTCCAGCGAACTGAACAGCAGTTTTACAGTCTGTGCAAATCAGAGTTTCCCAAGGAAATGAAACAGCAGCTGATAAAATAAGACTTTTCAAGTCCAGCTTGTAGAATTCATCTTTACACTGTATTTTATTTCAAAACAAACTCGGTGGTCCTTTTGCTTCAGGCTGTGAATCTCCTTAATACACATTTTAAAGCTTAATCTCACAGTCTGCATTTTCTTGAGTAATTATATGCATAGAGTCACCATCTCTCCATAGTTTAGCACTGCAGTAATTACAATTATTTACGAGATCAACTGAAGATGACCTGACATGAAAAAAGCAGACCTGAAAAAGGCTTACATGCCTTAAACCTTATCTTTGTTTTTCCATCCTTATCACAGAAGGGAAAAAAAAGATGCTATCTTACCTTCCAAAGAATTGCCTTGTTTATATTGTTAAATCGTCATGGCTTCAGCAACTCTCACATCTTGTCCTCACTTTTGGATAGAGAGACATTACTTATGCTGCTGTCTATACTAAAGCATTATCACCATCTTTTTTATGCCACTCTGGCTGTAAAAGTAACTAATTTGAGCAGCTTTGGAGAGAATCATAGAACAACTTAGGTTGGAAGGGATCTCTCAATGTCACCTGGTCCAACACCCACTCACAGCAGAGCCAACTTCAAAGTCAGATGCAACTTCAAAGTTAGATCAGGTTGCTCAGGGTCATAGCCAGCTGAGCCTGGAGTATTTCCAAGGATGGAGACTCCACAACAGTCAGTGATCTGAAGCACTCATTCCTCTCTTGAAGTTCTGTGATACTTAAATACGTCCCACTGTGCAGCAATTTAGCACCAAGCTGGTGGGAGTTCATGTCCTGGGCTTGGTCCTTTGGAGATGTCACTCTCACACATACATTCCTTCTTGCTCCTCATGAGGGAAAAAATAATTTTGGAACTGGAGTGACTAGTAAGGGCAATATGAGTGGCTGGTACTTTGATTTCATCTTTGTTTCTCTTAGTTTTGGGAAAAAATTTCCTGCCAGTTTGTCCAAGTATTTATTTATTTTGATATTATTTTTATCCAGAAACAGAACCCTCTCCCCCCCAAAAAAAGCACTCAAAAAAAACCCCAACAAAACCAAATCCAACCATCGCTCTCAAAAACATAAACCCCCCTGCCCAAAACCAAAAATCTCAATAAAACCTGAAACACTGGAGCTGCAATTAAAAAGACTTTATAAGCTTTGAAACAAACCTGAGGCAAAATCACAGAGCAAAACCCCCATGTGCTTAATCCAAAGACTGTTTGCCTGCCTTTGCTTGCCTCAGATTTTACCTGATCTTCATTGACTTGAAGAGAGTTTTCAGCTATTCCACTGGCATGCTGCACATTCATATTTAGAACATTATTTGAGATCCTGGGGACTCACAGCCTTTTTCATTAATCCAAAATTACCTTGTTTTGTTTTGAGACATCACTCAGACATTACATGTGGGCACTATAGCATTAAGTGAGTAGATAAGAAGCAGAATGGTGGAAGTGATCAGGGACAGTGTGCAGTGGGGTGATTTTGGCCAGGAGAAGGAGTCTATGCATGATTTATAGGGAGCAGAGTGTGAAGCATGCAAGGGTGTGTCCTGTTCTAGAAGATCACTATTAAATGGAACCCGTATTTGGAAGTGGAAGTAATCAAATACATGTGAAAAAAAAAAAAAAGCATAGTTTGCTCTTTCTGACATTAATAGCATTAATAGTAAAATGAAAGCATATGTATTGTTCACAGTGCTTGCCAGTATTTTAGTGAATTGGTTTAAGTCAAGAGCAAGAATTCTTTTGACAGCAATTCTGATAGATTGTTGATTTCACCTAAATTAATTCTTCAGCTAAAACATTCCAGGTTTTCAGAGAGCAGCCCATATTTTCAAACTTTAACAGGTTGACATTTTCCACTGAATATTGCATTAAAAGCCGTCTTTTTTTCCCCTACTTTTGTCAAACAGTTCCAACCAAACATTATCAGTTTTCTCTTTACTTCTATTTGGCTCCGTCTTTGAGAGAACTAAAAGTCCATTTAGAGAGATTTGGATAAGAGTCCAATACACTTGCAATCACTTTACTCCCACTCAGTTTTCCTAATTCCTGTAGTCCAGATCTCTGGCCCTTCCCGGTGAGTTGACTGTAGTATGACTCATCTTCTTGACCTACTCAGCTGTTCTTATTTCATTTCCCTTCACTGGGTCAGAGAAAATTAGGTCAATTTATTTGCCACCTTTTCAAAATAGATGAAAAATAGTTTTTTAAAGGGCAATTTATTATAACCAATGACACGATTACGTAGTCTCATATGCAGATTTTGGACCTGGATTTTGAGCAGGATTCAGCTATTTGATGTTGATTGATAACATTTGTAGGCATTTGGATTAAGAGAATATCAGAATTAGCATGACATACCTTGTTGATTTTATGAGGTTGAAGAAAAATTTCCTGTGTGTAGCATTACATTGGAGCTTGGTGTAATACTGTGACTTTTCATCTTCCTTTGAAAGGCTAATTAGCAGCCACATCTAAAAAGAAGTAACTGGCCCTACTAAGCCAAAGGTCTAGCTCTTTACCACAGGTCCTTTATATATCACTACAGAAATATCAATATAGCTTAAGGCCAGCCATTCAGGTTTTAGTCTACCTGCAGATTCTTGTCATGTTTTCTTCTTGCCAGGTCTCTCGGAGGAATTTATTATGGTAGGCATCACCCCTGTCTTAGGTGAATCATGAGACAAAGATAACAGGATGGGAGAGTTAAGCTGCACAGGAAAGAAGGATTAATGAGGGGAATGGAAACAGTCTGGAAAGAGGAGATGATTTGTTTCAATAGGTTGGCCAAGACAGGTGACTTTTTTTTTTCCCCCTTTTCTCTAGTTCAGTATTAAAACCTCTATTATCAACAAGGAGACAGGAGAAGAAACAATTTGCAAAATATCAACACCTCAGCTTTATATTTCTGGCATAGATCTTCCTTTTTTTTTTTTTTTT
>VWZI01009198.1:261269-294830 GCA_013396835.1 Psilopogon haemacephalus
AAAAAAAAAAAAAAAGGAAAGTAGGTGGAACACATTTTAAGAAAGCATCATCTGCATGCATGGGATCTCTCAGAAGGAAATAATTCAGATAATGGAAATTATAATAAATAAAATTTTAAAATCACATTCAAGTTTTTAAAAGTATTGGAATGTTCTCCCCATGCAGTGAATACTTTTGAAAAGGATGGTGGTAAGCTTACGTCAGCGTTTGGATGGCAAGGTTTACCAGCAATGCCAAGGAAATGGAGTAAGCAACCTAGGAGGCCTGAGAAGGAAAGTTCTTTACAGTGAGGGTGGTGAGACACTGGAACAGGTTGCCCAGGGAGGCTGTGGATGCTACCTTCCTGGAGGTGTTCAAGGCCAGGTTAGATGAGGCCTTGAGCAACCTGTTCTAGTGAGAGGTGTCCCTGCCTATGGCAGGGGGTTGGAACTGGATGATCTTTGAGGTCTCTTCCAACCTAAACCATTCTATGATTCTATGATTCATTATTCCTATGTGCCTCATCTCCATGACAGTGAAGAAAGTTACAGATCTGGTCCAGGGAACTTGTTAGTCCAGAGACCTTAAAAAACTGTTGAAGATCTCCTGTGTAGACTCTGAAAAAGGGAACAGCACATCTGATCAGGAATTTTTACTGTTGCTGTTGAGCATCTACAACGTGGTGGTCCTCAGAGGTTTCAGCTCATCTCAATGCAGAGGTGCTCAGTGTTGTATTAACAGCCTTCTGCTTGTTCCTGATGCTGCAAATTAAATTACTTCTTTGTTAGATAAAGGGTGCAAGCAGAGGTGGGGAAGATGTTTGTTAAGGAAGCTTCTTTGATGCCATATGCATAATATGTATAGTATGTCTAACTTATGATTCAGATAACCCATATCTATCCTTTTAAATGTACCATATCTTGAAAATTAATTTTCCCTAAGATGCTTCTTGGCTGACTCACTCTCTCCTTCATGGTGTGGTTGCATCGCCCACAAATTGCCCAGGTCATGGTGGAAACTATCTGCTGAAGAAGTCTGGGGTAGGGAACAGGTCAGGCATCAGTAATGTTTGGTTAATAGGGGAGAAGCAGCATCTCATGTGAGATGCAAGGGCTGGCAGAATGTCAAAGGAGAAGGCTTTAGGTTAAATTTCCCCTTACAGTACTCACTGTTTAACCCTTACTATTCCTGAAATAATTATCTTTTTGGCAGCTAAAACCCAGATTGTACATGTGAAAACATAGAAGATTAAAGCAAAGCCAAACAAACAAAGAGAAATACCAGAGAGTTATTCTTTTTTTTTTTTATCCATCTGTAAAATGAAGATAATATCTATCCAGCTACAAAAAGAGCTAAAAGTGAATATTGTCCAAAGTTGTTATTAACCATTGGAGTGAACTGAATTACACTGATTGATGTAGGACTGCCTTTGAACAAAGGCATTATAGAGAGTGCTTTAAGAGATCTGAAGACTAACCATATATTAATACAGTTGTTGGAAGAAATGAAAAGGAAATTGAAGCATGAGTAATGCAAACAAATTTCTATGGAATCACAAAAAACTCCTGTTATGGCCATTCTTCTTACCCACTTTAGCTGTTAAAGTGCCAATTATGCCTTCTACGTAGGCAATCAAACATTTTTAAATTAGCACAGAGGGCATTTTGTAAGCAATGACATTTTGATCATTTGCTCAGATGTTTTAGGTTGCTAAAAATACTGTTCATACACTGTATGATTGACCTGTGTTACTTACTGTACCAGACATTCTTGACTAGGGAACTTGGCACAACTAAGGCAATTAGACATGTCTGAGTAAGAGAAAGATCCAGGTTATGTAAGACAGACCGAACCATGAATAGTTCAAGAAAAATTGTGATTAAAATTAGAGTTTTGTTATAAAGGCCAAAGCATTGGGATTTTCTAAATGGAATTTTGTCTCAATTCTAAATGATTTGAGCTTGCATTTCTTTTGTGGCACATGTATCCCATTAGACTTTATCTAGGGCCTTCTATTAACCTAAAATTAAAGAACAGATTGAGTTGGAAGGCACCATAAAAGATCATCTCGTTCCAATCCTCCCGCCTTGGGCAGGGGGCACCTCTCACTAGACCAGGCTGATCAAAGCAAAACCCCCAGAATCTGGAGTTTAGAAAAGTGCAGATGATATTACCTAGGTAATCTTTTAAATCTTAGTTTTAACAGGTCTTGAAAGGACAATCTGTGATAAGTTCTGCAGTATAATGACAGCTAATTTAAAATTTGATAAGTTTGACTTGGCCTATTGGGAAGTGCTTTTAAAATTTCTAATTCATGGGAATGATATGACATTTCTTACCACCTTCTCTGTCTCATTAAAACATGAGTTTAATTGTACATCACTAAGCTCTTGGAGAAAAATTATCTTATATACCCCAGAAGAAATCACTTCTTATTATACCAACTACACCTGTGGTAGATAGAAAAGCTATTATTAGGACATAGGTGTCTTGCACTTTTCCTTCACCTTTAGGGCAAACACTGAAATGTGGATAAAAAGTAAATTGCAAATTGCAAAGAGTGTAAGAGCATTTCCAAAAGACACATAGAAGTCATGAGATCCCAAAAAGTTTCTGCACACAGAAATGCATAAGAAAAAACCAAAATCTGGGGTTTGGATAATTTTTCCCTGAAATAAGTGGAGGGATCAGTAAAAGAGGCAGTATTCAGTTCTGAGCAGAATGACAGATTGCAGGAGATTTACAACAGTACTTTATATGAATGTGTGTTCTAACTTTACTGTCTTCTACAAGTTTACACGGCTCTGCTTGTGACAGCTGACTTCTTGTCCTGTAACCCAGACTAAGAAACTTGAGTGAAGTGATAGAAGATCTATTACTGCTTGACCCTTTCTGATATAAACACAGAACAAATATCAGGTTCCTCAGCAGTCCTTATTTTGGCTGCTGCCCAGAAAGTGTTGTTCTTTTTGAAATTTATGAAAGATGATAGGTTGACCCATGGAGGCAATCATACTCTCTGTAGTGAAATCATGAAATGTATTTTGTGTGCATGTTGTAAGTGGAGATGGGTCAAGTGGTGTCCATGTAATGTGAATGTTGGCAAGCTCGCCCTGACGCAAGAATGGAAATCATGTGGCTTACAGCACCTCACGTCATTCATCTCAGCAGGGAGATCAAGTGTGCAGTCAACAGAGGCTTCTTCCAGCTCAGAATACCTATGTGCCTAAACACATACCAGCTACAGCTGTATTGCATATGGACACAGGCAACTATATTAATGGACAAAAATTTCCTAACTATATGAGTACCAGCTTGGTATACTCTTAGAGGGCACAGGATGGACCTCTTTCATTGTAAGAATTACAGAGCACCATGGAAGATATCCATGAAGATTTATTTTCCAGTCTTGATGCCTGTTAACCTAAAGGAAACAAATATCTACAATTATTAATAAGAACAGATGAGACCATCTCTAAAGCATCCTCTCACTATCAGCCAAAAGAGAATCAGTGTCTGTATACACAATCACTAAGTAAGCATTTACAGCATCCTTTGGAAGGAACAAGAAAATAAAAATAAATGAAACCATTCTTGTCTGTGGAACTGTATAATCACCTATATTTCTTTCCTCGTGGATCAGTAAGAGCTGCATCCAGCAAGTCACACAAGTATTTGTTTATCTGAAAGTGCCTGAGTAGTACAAATGAAGTGAATGGGATTACTCACATGCTTAGAATTAAACATGTGCTTTGCTGGATCAGAGCCACAGATCTCAGCAACTTGTCAGGCTGAGCTGTAAACATGGACTACATAAAGATCTCAGTTCTTTGACCAGATATTGCAGTACTGGATTCCTTCTTTAGCAAACAGGCCAGGTCCCCAATTTCAGTGCATTATTTCACCTTGTGATTTAGCTTCTTGCTCTGTTATTCATGGAAGCTTAGACACAATTATCTCCTAACACACATAACAAGATACACTTTCATTAAAAACAACAACAACAAAAAGTCACTTTAATAAGTACTTTCATAGTGTTTTTTACCTCTTTAGCCACTCTCTCACAGCCTTAGTGAATAACTGGCAGTCATTTAACTCAAAATAATGCAAGAATGCTTTATTCACTTATTACCAGTGAGAATTTTAAAGTTGTCATGGACAGCAGAGAACTGTTCTCCACAGTTTAGAAGTTCTCTTACTCAGACTCAATATTAATGACAAAAAGACCTTGTAGACTGCCTGGTTTTATAAGTGCAGAATATACACCACCATACACAGGTATTTTAGGAGAGATATGGAAATTTGACATATTCTTTCAGTAAGCATTTTTTTTTCAGCCAGCTTGCAGCAAGGCATCAATTTTTTCAACTGGTGGGAAAACCTCCTATTTTAACACTGCAAAGAACAATAGGTATCCCTTTTGTAAAAATATGCCTCCTTATATAGTATGAGAAGGAGCAGTTCAGAGGGCAGTGTCAGTAATGCCACCTAATGCAGTGAAAAATCTGTTCTCTGCATGGCAGCACTTTACTTAGGTTGACCTGTCTATTGCCCATCTTACCTTTCACTCAGTCATACTGTTATGGAGTGTTAGCAATGTGCATTTAAATTCCTGAGCAGGAATATCGAGCATGCAACATATGGCAGTGCTCACACGACACTGGTAGTCAGTGTGTGCCTGTGCATGGAACCTCACAGGAGTTCCTGTAGACTGTACCACAGGGTGGTAGGTACCAGATCACTTCTTCTTAAAGGGACTGTATCTACTACTTACTGCCTGTTGATTTGGCGCAAGTGTAGTTCACATACCCCCAGCTGTCAGTTCATAGAATCATAGAATGGTTTAGGTTGGAAGAAACCTCAAAGATCATCCAGTTCCAACCCTCCACCATAGGCAGGGACACCTCCCACTAGATCAGGACACTCAAGACCTCATCCAGCCTGGCCTCGAACACCTCCAGGGAGGGAGCAGACACAACCTCCCCGGGCAACCTGTTCCAGTGTCTCGTCACCCTTAGTGTGAAGAACTTTCTCCTAACATCCCATTTAAATCTCCCCTCTGCCAGTTTGAACCCATTACCCCTTGTCCTGTCATTACAAGACCTTGTGAACAGTCCCTCCCCAGCCTTCCTGTAGGCCCCCTTCAGATACTGGAAGGTTGCTATAAGGTCTCCTTGAAGCCTTCTCTTCTCCAGGCTGAGTTGCTAAAAGAGCTATGTGTTGCTCTGCAGAGCAACTAGATCAGGCTCCACCTAGAGATTGTCTATTAATTACACACTGGGTTTGATAAAACAGTTAATTCCAGTTGATGTAAATTTGCTAAAAGTTTCAGTCAATCTAAAGTTACATTTCTCCAAGAGAGATACCTCCTTGGAAGTGTAATCAAGATTATGTGACGAGAACTAGCCTCGGAGAAGGTTAACTTACTGATTTGAAAATGCTCTTTGGAACACGATTAAAAGTGGCTAGTGGAATGGAAAGGATGTTTGGGTGCAAAAGGTGAGTAATAGGTGGAGAAAAAGATTTAAGAGCTGTGAGGAATCTGAATTGCTTTTGTCTCTGTATGTGCTGGGGTACACAAAACTTCAAAGTTCTTATGCAAGACCCAGAAGGAACCAGGTGTGTGGGAGCAGTACACAGACATCAGTGGTAGATTCATGTCTGTGAGGTGTTTGCATTCAGGGGAGATAAGGGGGTCATACACCTTCAGCACTCTGAACAAACAAGTAAAACACTTTTCCTATGCACTTGGCATGCATTCTTGGAAGGTGACTCCTACACCACCAAAACTGGTTTGGTTTCAATGATTTGGAGAAAGTCCTCTCTTCACTAAATGAAACCATGATCTGTCCTCACCCCAGCCATGAGGAAAAGGCAGATTGTGTAGAGTTGGGGCTGTCTTGCCTGTCTCATCAGCCCGCACCACAGCCTTACTGCTCATCTCCACTCCCTGACCAACGTGCAGAGATGCTTCCCGTGACAATAAAGAGGCTCTTGGCAGGTAACAAAGGCAAGGGCATTATTACTTTTCAGAAACATGGAAAATTAAGGGCAGTTATCTGTGGCATGCAACACAGGAGGTGATAACAGCATCACAGAATCACAGAATGTTGGGAAGTTGGAAGGGACCTTGAAAGATCATTTAGTCCAACTTCCCTGCCCAGCAGGATCACCTAGAGTAGATCACACAGGAATGCATCTAGGCAAGTTTTGAATATCTCCAAAGAAGGAGACTCCACAACCACACTGGCAACCTGTTTCAGTGTTCCCTCACCCTCACAGTGGAAAAATATTTCCTCATGTTTACATGGAACTTCCTATGCCTCAACTTCAACCGATTGCCCATTGTCCTGTCATTGGGCATCACCAAGCAGAGTCTGGCTCCATACTCCTAGGACTCATCCCGTACATATTTAGAAACATTGATGAAGTCACTCCTTAGTGTCCTCCAAGCTAAAGAGACCCAGGTCCTACAGTCTCTCCTCATAAGGAGGATATTCTACTCCCTTAATCATCTTTGTGTCTCTGTGCTGGACCCTTTCAAGCAGTTTCCTGTCCTTGAACTGAGGGGCCCATAACTGGACACAGTACTCCAGATGTGGTCTCACCAATGCAGAGTAGAGGAGGAGAACTTTTCTTGACTAACTAACCTCACTCCTTCTAATATGCCCCAGAATGGCATTGGCCTTCTTGGTCACAAGAGCACATTGCTGGCTCATGGTCTTCTTTCCATCCACTAGGACCTCCAGGTCCTTTCCCCCTTCACTGCTCTCCAACAGATCAGTCCCCAACCTATTCTGATCCCTGGGGTTGTTCTTTCCCAAGTGTAAAACTCTACACTTGCCCTCATATTTCATTAATTTTTTTCCTGCCCAGCCCTGCAGCCTGTCCAATGGTAGCACAAACCTCCAGTGTGGCAGCCACTCCACCCAGCTTTGTGTCATCAGCAGACTTGATGACAGTGCACTCTGTGCCCTCATTCAGGCAGTTTATGAAAACATTGAACAGAACTGGTCCCAGTACTGACCTCTGAGGGACTGCACTAGATACAGGCCTCCAACTAGACTCCATCTCATTGATCACAACTCTCTGACTTCATTCCTTCAACCAGTTCACAATCCACCTTACTACCTGATCACACAGACCACATTGCCTCAGTTTAGCTCAAGGATGCTGTGGGAGACAGTGTCAAATGCTTTACTGAAATCAAGATAAAGCACATCCGCTGCTCTGCCATCATCTACCCACCTGGTTATGTCCTCATAAAAGGCTATGAGGTTGGTTGAACGTAACTTCCCCTTGGTAAAACTATGTTGACTGCTCCTAATGACCCTCCTAATGCCTAAGCATGGTGCTAAGGGTAAATTGATCCATTACCTTTCCAGGGATGGAGGTGAGGCTGACCAGTCTACAGTTACTTGGGTCCTCCTTCTTAACCTTTTAGAAGATTGGAGTGATGTTTACCTTCCTCCAGTCCCCAGGCAGCTCTCCTGTGTGCCATGACTGACCAAAGACAGTGGAGAATGGTCTGGCAATGACTTGTGTCAGCTCCCTCAGCACCTGTAGATAGATGCCATCAGGACCCAGGGATTTATGGATGTTCAGATTACTTAATTGTTCCTTAACCCAGTCCTCATCAACCCAGGTCTCATCGACCAAGAAAAACTCCTCCTTTGTCACGTCTTCCTCTCAGGCCTCAGGGGTCTGGGGCTCCTGAGGACAGTCTCCAGCAGTATAGATGGAGACAAAGAAGACATTCAGTAACTGTGCATTCTTTGTATCCACTGTCACCAAGGCACCCACCTCATTCAGCAGTGGGCCTACATTGCCTCTAGTGTTAGTTTTAACTGCAGTGTATTTGAAGAAGCCCTTTCTGTTGCCTTTAACCTCCCTTGCAAGGCTGAATTCTAAAGAGGCTTTAGCTCTCCTGGTTGTATCCCTGCATCCTCTGACAACAGTCTTATACTTCTCCCAAGTGGCCAGCCTCTCCTTCCATGACTCTCTTCTTCCACTTGGATTTGCCCAGCAGCTCCCTACTGATGTTTAATTAATGTCAAATGGAGACATGTTCTTCTCCAGGAGACATGAAGTCCTCCCTCCCATCAGGTCATTCAGGGCTATTCTCCCTCGCCTTAACACAAGGGGATGGGCATGGCAGTGGGCAGTTGAACATGGTACTGGGGATGTAGTGTGGCTCTGCATGCTGGTCAGTGAGAAGCCTGGAGGGGGCCATTGTTAGGGATGACCCATAGCCAAAATACTGCATGACCTGGTTGTCCTCCTCATCCATGCTGCAGCCCAGCTTCTCTTCAGCTCAGGGATTTTAGGTGTTGTTAACATGACCTGGCCACCTAAAGGGATGTTTGGATTTGTTTTTTTTTTTCAAAACATGTTTTTTGATGTGAGTACCAGAAGCCAGGTACTTGCAAGCTCTTGTCCCTGTGAGCAGGGCAAGAGAGTCTGTGGAGATGGGGAGAAGCAATATCAGCATGCACGGATGGTGGGTAAGCAGGAAAAGAGTCAATACCTATGCTCAGAGAGATCCAGAGACATTCAAAGCGAGCTCTGACCACAAATGCAGAGCAAAAGCTAAGAAATGCTCTAATCTCTCTCCTGTACACCTGCTTGATGGCACTACTGCTCTGGAAAACACCACTCATGCATCAGGTGAAATGAGGCTCAGGAACCCTGAAGTGCCTGAGGTACCAAAAGCATACTGGTGTGTGCAAGCATTGCTCTTGCCAGCTCTTTGATCACTGGAGGAGAACCTCACACAGCAGCCTTTGTCTGGCCTGGTTCTGCACATTGTTGTGAGCTCTTTAACATCCCTGGCTTACAATAATTTTTGCAAGAAGGGACATAGTCTCCCAGTCTTCCACTTCACCTTTCCATGTCTGTCAGTGTTGTATGCACTGTGATAGGAACAAGGGTCTCAGGGGGTTGGTCTCAGAGTGGGGTTTGGTCTCAGGGTTGGGGTTGGTCTCCTCACCTAGCATATCCCATAAAGCTCTGCCTAGGATGTGCTAAATAAGAATCAGTGGGTTTTCTTTTGGAAATGTGGTGCTGAATGACAACTCTCTCTATTCTCAGTGCTTTTGCCCCACCAAATGGTTGATGTAGCATTTAACAGAAGAGCAGCACTGCATTTTTAAAGAAGAAAATATAAATAAGCAAAGGATGTCAAAAACTGATGATCTGATTGCTTGGTCATCTAGACCCTGGTGTAATATGGTAATATTGAGCAATAAATGCATATCACAGATAGTTGGCTTGTTAATAAGCTGGCTGGCCCTGATGCCAACCTGCATTGCAAAATGTTTGCAAATGCAAAACAGAGATGCTGGGTTTGAGTTGTATCACAATTACACTTAATACCTTAAAAATGGACCTTCCAGCCTCTTCTGAGGTGTGCCATTAGAGGGATATGCATCAGCACCACAGCCTTGACAGTCTCTCTCCCTTTAGAACAATTAACTGAGAAAACAAGACATAAAATCAATATTGTTGAGGACTAATGAGCCAAAGCATGTACTTCAAGTGAAAATGGTTGCAGTTTTTCTTTACTATGTCACAGAGCCTCACATAAGGTAGCTACAAGAGGGGTAAGTGGCAGAGAGACATTCATTCTGTGCTGTCTGCACTATCATTACAGAAGGCAACACAATCAGGTAGAGTGATGGCCTGCTGCAAACCGACCAAACCAGACACTTCTCGGTTTTTAAAGCTGATGTTAGAGTTAGGATGTGAGTTTGGCTTATTCGTCTGGAGCAGGTTGCATGTATTTTGCTGCTGTTTCTCTCTGCCGTGCTTGGGCTGTGACATGTACTCTCTCAACTGGCAGAGGAGGCTGCATGCGTCGTCCCTCTGCTCCTTGTGCGTGTATCAGCGTCTGCCTGGGAGAGCTGCACGTCGAGCTCTACTATCTGAGGAGATTGAGGGCTTCTTGCCTTGGCTCGGTACAAGGCAGAGCACGCACACGGAATTCTTGTTAACCGATTACAGAAGCAGCCTGGCTTGATCCTTGCGGCGCTGACCTCCCTCCGGAGATCCTTGCAATGCTACAAAGGGACAGACGATGGCGCTCCAGCATCGCCTTTCTCTGCCGGCACCGACACCTCTGCAGCATCCGCTCCTTCCCAGCGCTCTGTCCTCCGCACTTCCAGTTCCTCTTCCTAATGGCCGTTTTGCGCTCGTTCCCTCTTGAAACAACGTTGGGCATGGACCTGAACAGCTCCTCTCCATCTTCCGTACTGCGTGCCTGTGTTATGTGCAGAGCGAGACGTATTCCCTTCCGTGCACCAGGCGGTGCGAAGCAAAGTGCTCCGAGCTTCCTCTCAGAAGATACACTTTCCTTCCCCTTGATCGCTGCAGTTTTTTCCCCAGTGCGGATCACCCATCTTCAGCAAGGACTGTTTTATAGCACAGGGATGACGTTTTGCTGTCACTTCGTACAACAGTTGGTTATCTCTTCAGACACTGCTTAAGACCACATTTTCTTTTTATACAGCTGCATCACATTGGCAACATATAATCACCTCATATGCACAGGTCTTTCTCCATTTAATTCAATTCTAGCAGATGACTTCCCGGTTTATAGAAGAAGGTTTCATCATCGGTTCCTTATTTCAAGACCCTGAACACTCTACAGCTGAATTCCATCTTATTTTTATTAATGCTCCAGTCCTCAGGCTCACTCAATTCTTCTCAGGCTGCATCTTCAATTCTTTCTTTCGAACAATGCCTCCTACTTCGGTGTCATCAACAGATGCCATTTAAAACTCCCTTAATATTTATTTCATATCACTAATGCAAACATTAATCATTACCACCTCTGATGATCTCCATTAACAACTGTTCTCTGACAATGGTATTTCCCATCCTAACATCACCCGTTGCCACTTCACTTTAGAAAATTCCTTATCCACCATACAATTCTCTACTCTTATTGTTTCTTGTGGCTCACTCCCAAATGAAACAAAGTCCAAACAGAGAAGAACTGTCATTCCACTTCTGACTAGGGCAGTGTTGGGTGAATTGGGCAGGATTCCACTCCAGTGCTTTTCGTTATCTGTTTATTTGAAATCCCAGAAGATGCCTTCACAGAGGAACCCTGTGCTAGGATTACCCGGGGTGAAATTGATCTGAGTGAAGTGGCCTCTGTACTGTTCCTGGCTAGGCAGTGGAAAACGATGAATTCCACTAGTTTCCAGAACAGAGAAGAGTACACCAGTACTGAGGCCCTAAACCATGCCTTTAAGCTTTTAAAATTGATTTGGCACTGCCTAGGAGGGTAGCTGGAAACCTAGCAGCACTCTGGCACTGTTGTAGTACATGTGCAGATTCTCCGCTGCCACAGAACTTTGTGTCTGGAGCAGGGGACTTGGCTGTGGGGAGATAATACCTACTGGATGCTCTGCAGAGTAAGAGGCCTGATGACAGTTTAAAAGTGGCCAGTCCCACTCCAGGGAATCATTTCGTTTTCTGTGCAATTTGTCCTGTTAACACAGCTGCTCTCCAAGCAGCACAAGTCAAAGTTCTGAAATGATAGTGGTCAGCCCTTCCATCCCAGCTCCTTCCCAGTCTCTGGACAACTGGAGAAGGCAGAAACCAGTAACTGCAGTAGTGAGCTCTGCTACCTTCACTGTCAGGGAAATCTTTTTGCTTTGGTAAAGAAACCAGTTCACAGTTTGAGTGTCAGGAGTGGTGATGGTATCCTGCACTAGCGATGGTGTTCCAAACAAGCGCAAGGCAAGGTGACTTGTCCAAGGTCATCAAGCAAAGTTAAGAATCAAAGCTAGAGCAAATGGTCCCTACAGGAGGGGTGGGAACAGCATGCTTCCTTCTTCACCTTCTCACTGGAATGTGACACCAGCCAAGGGCTGCACTGTGAGGCATAGTTGGGTTGTCTGCTGCTGAGTCACCCCAGCTGAGAGCTGGCTCTGATGCACACACTTCCTGGCGTGTTGCAGGCATGCAAAGAAAGCAGTTGGCTTAGATTTTAAATGTTTGCTGGTATTTTAGACCAGTGTGCTTGAACCAAACTGGCAGGTTCTGCTTTGGGGTTCTGTAGACAGTAGGGAGCACACTTCATTTATTTTTCACCAGCTCTACTAGATATATCTAATAAAATCCTCTGCATTTCAAAGAAGGCTATAAATGAAATGCCTCTGATGTGGGTGCACCAGCTGGACAGGGAGCTTTCCACGGGGAAAAAACTTTATAGCTGCACTTCTGGTGGGGACTGGCTTGTGTGGATTTCTGGCAAACTCTGCACCATGGCTCAGGAACCTCATACCCACACTCTGGGGCCACCATTTAATTAAATACTGCACAGCTTAAAATCTTTACAGAATTTAATTTTTAGAGTATGTAGAAATTGTTATCCTAATGTACTTGTGATTCAAATATATGCAGTTAATTGATGTTTCCTGTGGCTTCCAGATGGTGTAAAAGGAACATTCTATATTGCCCTGAAGAGATTTTTAGGAAGGAAGTTGGGCACTTCAACCTGAGAGAAGTATTTGCAATGACGCAACCACAGAGGTCACAGAGAAAAGGAAAGGACTGTCTGAGTGTGCTCCTCTGCAATCAGGATGTCATTCCTGCCTGGTCCCCATCTTTAACAATTTTTATTATGGGGAAAGACACAGGTAGTTATAACAAATTTTATGTCTTTTTACCTGATAGGGATGGAAAACAATTGCTGTAATGAGCAAACTACTTACATGGAAATTATGTACAAGCTGGGCATCCATGGTCAGGAAGAAATGCAGAACCCAATCAGGAGAATCTCCATAGCCCTGAAGTTTTGCCCTTCAGGCTAATGCAGGTAAGGCCACCACAGCAGCACAGTCCTTTCACAGATTGTCTTCTTGTGCTAAATTTTTGGGATGTTGCAGTAGATACTGACAGGTGGTGGTGAGTTGAGGAGTATATTACTCAGCCATCGATGCCTCTAAGGTTGTCCCTAATGTTTTTTAGGATGCATCTCAATGTCTTTCTTGTAGTGAGAACCCCAAAACTCAGCACAGTATTTGAGGTGTGGTCTTACCAGTGCTGAGCACAGGACAGCAAACATTTCCTGCTGGCCACACCATTCCTCATGCAAGCCAAGACGCTGTTGGTTTTCTTTTTCACTTGGGCACACTGCAGGCTCATATTCAGCTGGCTGTTGACTCATAGAATCATAGAATGGTTTAGGTTGGAAGAGACCTCAAAGATCATCCAGTTCCAACCCCCCACCATAGGCAGGGACACCTCCCACCAGATCAGGACACTCAAGACCTCATCCAGCCTGGCCTTGAACACCTCCAGGGAGGGAGCAGACACAATCTCCCTGGGCAACCTGTTCCAGTGTCTCATCACCCTTATTGTGAAGAACTCTCTCCTAACATCCTGTTTAAATCTCCCCTCTGCCAGTTTGAACCCCTTACCACTTGTCCTGTCGTTACAAGACCTTGTGAATAGTCCCTCCCCAGCCTTCCTGTAGGCCCCCTTCTGATACTGGAAGGTTATTATAAGGTCTCCTCAAAGCATTCTCTTCTCCAGGCTGAAAAGTCCCAACTCGCTCAGCCTGTCCTCATAGCAGAGGACACATCCAGACTGACACCTCCAATTCCTTTTCTAATGGGCAGCCTACTGGACACTCTTCCCCAAGCCTGTAACATCACATGGGGTTATAGAATCATAGAATGCTTTAGGTTGGACCTCAAAGATCATCCAGTTCCACACTCCTGCCATAGGCAGGGACACCTCCCACTAGAACAGGTCTCAGGGGTTATGGCAACTCAAGTGCAGGACCCAGCACAAGTCTTGACAAGACTGAGCATTTTGCTGTCTACTCACCATCTGGGATTTTTTTAACTGAGGTGATATCAGTTACTCCCCACTAACACAGCAACTTAGTGAGCAGGTAAGAGAGCTTGACTGGCTTATCTCTAAGTGAACACAGCAGGTTTGGCAACAGCTCCATCCATCAGAGAAGGAATACAGCCAACTCAGGTTGAAATAACTCCTGAAGACACAACAAAGAAAAGAAATTCTTAGAAAATTCGTTCACATGAATGGATGCTCTAGATGTACTGCATGCCTTAAACTTACTTGGTTACCTAGTTGAGGAACAGAAATAGCACTACCTGACCTACCTTCTCTACTAAGCCATTCAGTTTAAAGCTTGAGCCTGAGGTGTCAGATAGTCTCCCCATACACAACTTTTTTAAAAGGTAAAATCATGTTTGGAAAACAGGGTCACGAAGTGCAATCCAAGCAACAAACCCCAGGAAATGCCAAATAGATCACAGGCCCCCCTAAGACAGAAAGAGGCCCAGTTCTTCCCCAGGCAAATGGTTTGCTGTGAGTATTTCACACTGCACTGTGCACAATGAATCACACAGCTTCTATACTCATCAGCACTCTGGGTCACCCAGTGGGGATTCCTTCACTGCAGCCATTCAAGGCGAGATGCTATAATAAACCTTACTAATAATACTTCCCAGCTCTGCTGCAACTCTGTCTGCAAGTACTTTGCAGAGAACAAGAAAACCATTTGTCTAGAGAAGGACAAAAAAAGTTTGGACAAGACAGTTTGCTCAGATCTCGTATGTCTTTGGTTGATATCAAAGCACCTTAAGGGCTTTAGTGCTTTGGGTTTGGTTGTTTTTGTTGTTTTTTTTTGTATTGCAGCCTAATAAGAGCCTTTGGGAAAAACACAAGAACATATTCAATAGGCAAAAAATCCTGTTTCTCCAAAGTATTCCTCGTCTCAGCTGAAGTACTTTTGTGGGGCTTTAGGCAGAGAAAATCATGCACTCTCTAAAGCTTGCAAACATGTATCTATTTCCCTGATGATGCACACAGGGGCAGGAGAAGTTAGCATCTAAAAGCAGAGGCATTTTTTCTGCGTTACCCTTCAAGGCTCTGATCTTCTCCTAATGCTTCAATTAGTTCTGTTAGTAGGAAAGAGTGGAATTGGGGTTAGAAGGTGCACCAGGTTGGAGCAAAGGTTTGCTGTCTCTCCAGATCAGTTATTAAGCCAATCCTTTGGCAACGGCCCATATATTCAGCTTTTGCTCTTGCTTTTGACTGGAGACCTGCCTGGAAGCGAGGTGAAGACCCCTAATGTGGCAGAGAGTCTTATATGTCCCTTTAGTCCTTTCTGTCTGTGTGGGAGTTATAAAACAGGTCTCCATTAAGATGTTTCTAATTGAACTGGTCTGTAAGAGCAAAGCAAGTTCTTCACTGAAACCTTTGGCCTCGGTTTCATTTGCTCCTTGCCCTCAATTCCCCCAGTCCCCTTGCTCTGGGAGAGAGGCAGAACACAGAGGTCAACAGCTGCCTACGCAGCTCCCTGACCTGCAGCTTCCCTGCCCTCAGCAGCTCCTGACACAGGCATCCTCCTCTGGCTCACCACTCTGTAGAGAGCTGTCTGCCTGGTGGAGCAGGGGAGAGAATTTTTCTCTATCAGTGTTAGTATGCTGGGCAAGATGCTACATCTGTCTGATTGGCAGAGCTGAGGCAACCCATGGGCTTTGCCCCAATATTACTGGATCTTGTCTGAGATGGGATTTCTTTCTATGGAGACTCCCAGGAACAATGTCATGTAGAGCATCTTACAGCACTTTTCCTTTGTTTGTACCCAGGTGTCTCTTATGCCAACATAAATCTAGAACCAGTGCAATGACTTCAAAGAAGTAACAGGCAGCATTGAGACATCAGTTTTTCTGGAAAGTAGAATCAGGCTCCTGGGGCCCACGAAAATCTGTGGATGGGTGAGGTTCCTGTGCATTTAAAAGCTGCGTCACAAAGGCTGGGCCAAATTAGCAGTCCTTTACATCCCGCTCTGGAGGAAGTGGGGAACATCTTGGCCCTTAAGGGCTGACAGAGCCTCTCAGCGTGAGGCTGACCACAGAGAACTGGAAGTAGGTAAAGCCAGTTATTGTGACAGTCCCCAGAATAGAGTCTGAGAGGAGGGTACTTAGGCAGATCTTGCTGTCTGCCTGTGCTGGGCTCAGGAGGCGGAAGCCTGTGGCTCTAGGCAGAATAGAGCAGATGCACTGCAGGCAGCTGAAGAACTGCTTGTGAAGGGTAGGAGAAAAGCACTTCCTGCCACCATCACCCAGCAACAACATAAGGGAGAAGAGGGACACTGGGTAAAACACTGCATTTACATTCCGAGTGGTAAGGATCACAAAGTGCAGAGTCCAACAGAGACTAAACTGGCCAAAGGTTGTGAAACTGGGGACAGTGGGGTTCCCTTCTATTGGAATGAAGCTTTGCCTTTTTTTCATTCTTATAATGAAGGATTAATTTTGTGAAGTACCTGCCACCTTGCCAGTTAGTCTGTTGTACCTCCTTGCACCAAAGTGGGCACTTTACTGAGCAGCAGGGGGCTGCGTGGTCCTTGGGCTTGTGTTAATAAAACACTCTTATATCTTACCTTCAGATCCATCACAGGCAGGAGGTATCACTGATGGGCAGTCAGTCAGCTGGAACATGCTTCATTTGCCTCCTTGCGTTAATAGGATTTTTTGGAAAATAAAAGCATTAAGGGACTCATGTCTCAGATTTTCCAGACTAGGACACAGCATACCACGTGCTTTCTTAAAGAAGCTTATTGCCTTTTCCCTGCCTCTGCCTTGTCTTTATCTTTA
This sequence comes from Psilopogon haemacephalus, assembly GCA_013396835.1. Lineage (NCBI taxonomy): Eukaryota > Metazoa > Chordata > Aves > Piciformes > Megalaimidae > Psilopogon > Psilopogon haemacephalus. The sequence continues at coordinate 277,899 of VWZI01009198.1, forward strand.
ACCTTTTACATAGTAAGCTATTGTGAGGCTGCCTTTGTGTTTAGACAATAATAACGTAATATTATTGTTGTCACACTAATTTTTCTTCCCCTTGCTTTCCAATGCTGCAGTATGGTGTGGTGCTGATTTTGGATTCTCTATGCACACACCATTTCTAAAATCAAATTTCAATGGGCTCCTCCAGAAGCAATTGCTCTCTGCCACATCTAGCACTGATGTGAACTGCTCTGATTAAATATTCCTACTGTTGGGTAACTTTTCTAAAGAAAATATTACTGGTTTCAAGTGTGGGTGCTTGAACTCTGTCCAAGGAAGACCATTGTAACCCTATGGGTTCAGCAGTCTTCTCCTCCTTAACTTGTACAAGCAGATCCCAGCTGGAATTTGGGTCCTTGCATAATACAGCAGCAGCTGCTGGACTACAGCATCTCATCCCACTGCTTCTCATGGAGACCATGTTCCAACCCACCAAATCTTGATGCATAGTGTGGCTTCTGTGGTGGCTTCTTGGCAGACGGAAGAGCAGGGACTGCCACTGCCTTGCCTGCGGATGCGGAAAGCAGAAGATGGTATATGATGAGAAAAAGAGCTGAAGACTGAACAAGGAATGGTTTGGGCTGCAGTCCCTCTCTTTCTGTGAGATGGATAGGACTGTCACTCCAGCAATGGCATCTATTTCTTCAGACATGTATGCTAATGAGAGCTTTCAAGTCAGCAGCAGCTCAGTTTTATTGCAGCTGGACATGGTGGACACCAAACTGATGGTCTCTGTGAGATGGTTACAGCCATGATGGTTCTTCATATCAAGGGCTGAAACATGGCTGCAGCTGAAAGCTCTTCAGTGATTTGGTGATTTTTTTTTATTCCAGTTTAAATGAATTAGGGCTGGGGCAACATAATTTTATTTAATCCTTGTTATTAGTCTCTGAAATTCTCTTTAATTAAAGCCAGATCCTGATGCTGGTACTTCTGTTGAATTGACCTGGAGACAGAAGGGCAACACAGGGAGTAAAGAGTGACACAGCTTGAATCTAGCTTGATGAATTCCTCAGGGATTTAAAATCTCATATATAGCCATGTTGCTATAAAATAAATAAATAAATAATAAAAAAACCTTTTAATCTTCCTTTTTTAAATTTTCATTGTCATACAGAGTTGGATAAAGCAGCATTTCCCTGTGTAATAAGAGTAATAATGTCCCAGCCTCTCTAGGAGTTACACAGGCAGTATTATACACCTGATTTAGCTAATTAACAAAGGAGAAGCCGCAGTGTGAATGCAATATTTTCTTCCCACTGGCTTCTTACATGCTGTGCCTATCAAAAGAGAACAGCAAACATATGTAGAGAAATGAAAGAAGCCTCTTTGATTGTGTGGACTTTCTAGTAAGTGGCACTTTGCATTTTGTAGATCAAAGTCTTGAAATAACACTGGCAGTAATTATGCACATGTGGCATGTCACCTTGATGCACTGGTATGGAATTGAAGGGGAGAACAAATTTACATAACTAATCACTGACAAACAAGATAAAGTGATTGCTATTAGCAAGTTAACTTTTCTCTACAATTACCACCCTGTGCTATCTCAGATATCCCACCTAGTATTTCTGTGAAGAACACTGAGAGCCTGCTGTGCTTCAGATATCACCACAGTGTCTCTTTTTCCTTGCAAATCATAGAATATCCTGCTAATTTCCTTTTCATCCTTGGCTGTGAAACTTGAAATCATCCATGGGAGGAAGCAGGGAAAACAAGACTCTCTCCCTCTGGCATATGTGTGGATAGAGATTACGTACAAATGTAAGTTGCAGAACTTGGTAGATGGTCTTTAAAACTCTGTTTATTCAGAGCACAGCACATGGGAGACCTAAAAAAGCACATTTTACATGAATTTTAACATTAGATTAATTCTTTTCAGGTTTTGAGGGGGACATATCTATGCTTTCCTCTGCAGCTACTAAGCCTGGAAGCACTCTGTCTTTAGTCCTGAAATTTTCCAGCCAGTAAATTTAGTCCTGAAATTTTCCAGTCAGTAAATGGGATCGTAGATGTTGAGGTGCTGGTATAAAGAACTGTGAATCTCATCATTAAACCAGGCATTTCTTGCAAGAGTGTGTGTCTCTCTGTCAGCTGAATGGTTCCTGTCTCTGGTAAACACACACATCATTGAGAGGAAAGTGACATAAGTTGCTGTGTCTGGAAGCAGATACATGCAACTTCTTAGATCATGGATGGCATTGCTGAGTTCCATTCTGGTTTTCTGTCCCTGTCCCCACTCCACATGGTGCTTTGTGTGCCTGATTTTTCACATTGACACTGTAAAGGATAATGGTTTCAGCCTGCCAATCAGCTTCTTCACTTAAATCATCCTACTTATCTATTCCTGTGGTTCCCCTTTTTTACTTTAAGGTTGGGACTCAGATGTTGCTGTTCCACAGGCCGAGTGCTCACAAAAGTTTGGTCTCAGGTCAGTGGTACTTTCTTCTCTGGTTCACCGAAAGATCAGTAAAGCTTTTTCCTGGAGTGAAACATCTGGCAATAGTGAAAGGTAACGCCCACATTTCTGGGCTGCATGGCAGGCTCTAGAGTGGCACATCTGGTTCACTGACTTTTGTGGTTTGCACCACTGAGGCTGGGAGAGTTTGCTCTGCAAAATTTGTCTCATGGAAGGATAGAGGAGAACAGGCTGCAAAGATATGCTGAGGATAAACAGAAGCAATTTCATGGAGTCTTTCTGAGTCTTTTTCTTATTTCTTAGTTTTTATTTATAGCTCTGCTCAGAGAAATGAGAATTTCAAACCCATTCTTTGAAAATAAAAAGAAATGGGACAAAAATAATTCAGTAACTACTCCATCATTTTTCTCCCTTCTATCTGGAATGATCCTCAAAGAAATGGAAGGCAACTGTGCACAATTAACATAGTCTATGCCAAATAATTGAAAAAAAACAAGTGGATGGAAAAAATAAAGAGTTGAGGTGGAGAAAATGTTCTCCTTGTACATAAAGCCCCAGAGAGAAACCAGAGAGTAAGACTAGGGCTTTAGTTAGCAACATCTGAGCCTGAAGACTCTACAAAATGTGTTCATCAGGGTAGCCTGGTTCATCTCACCTTCATGTCTGCTCAAAGATTCACTGTTTTTTGAGCCAGTCATGTTGGCAAAGTTCCTCTTATCTGGAGATTACAGAAGAGTACCGGGGTACTGGTTATGGTGAGAGGGAAAGTCTATCTTCCTGCAGCAGTGCTGGACAATGGCTCCAAATACATTTGCATTCTTGAGCTGGTCTTCTGTGCAGTTGCTGTGTTCAGGGGGTTTCTTGTGCCTCGGAGTTGGAAAGTGAAATCTAAAAGGCATGGAGACTGTAAGGGGAGGCCCCACCATAGTCACATCTGACCCCACAGACTTAGAGATCTTCTTGCACTAGTGTGCAGAAGATCAGATACATTCTAACATGCAGAGGTGCTGTCCTGATCCTGTATGGTGTGGTGGAACTGGAAGCAAAGTGGACCAAGCATTTCATGTCTGCATGGCAACCATAAAGCAGGAGGTACTGTCCAGGCTGAAGCATCACAACCCAGAATAGAAGCAGGATGTTCAAGAGTTTTCTAACCTAGTCAGGGAATTTCCCTCATGAAGAATGGGAAAGTTTTATTCAGTAATTTTCAGGACTTCCTGATCAGTTTGTATAAGATGATCACTATAAGCATGTCTGAATGCTGGACTGGACTCACCGGACTGGAGGCAGTAGGCATAAGAGCCAGCAAAGGGAAGAACTCTCCTCTGGACAGTGTAGTCCTTTTCTTCAGCTAATCTTGGAGATGGGATAGCTCTGGAGAGCTACGGAAAGGTAATTAACTTTTGATTGTTTTTGATGATCATTGCTGTGGGGAAAAGTTGTATTTGTCTGTGGTAAGAAAGGGATGAGTTGGGTTTATATCAAGTTTATGTCAGGAGATATTTTGTCTTTATTGTACAGGGAAGAGAAGACATGGGGTCTATAGGGAGGACATGCGTCAACGATGATTTAAGTGATTGTCTCTGGAAATGCCCCCACACCCTTGGCTTCTTGTGTGAGCCACTTCACACAGCAGAGAAGGCGGCAGCGAAGAGATAACAAAATGAAAAGTCAGCGTGACATCTGTCTTGCATGCATGCTTATGTTTCACTTTTTGATCTGTGAGTTTTTCAGGCACAAAATGACTAAATTTCAACAAGTTCAAATCATGCCTCGGATCATCCTATACTTCAAGTTGTTTACCCACTGTATTTCAGGCAAGCAATTTCAATATTGACAGATTGGCTAAAGCCCAAGTTTGATATGCTGCTATTAGCATATTTTTGCTGTTTCTGTGCTTATGAAGGAACCAGAATGTTCCCTGGCAGTCAAGGCTAATAAGAATGCAAATCATGATCTGTGCTTATAGGCACGCTCTTTATTTGGTACGTGGATCTGTATGCCAATTTGGCACTCCCCTTTATGATCAGTGATAAACAGAGCTGCAGGGATTAGAAGACATAATTTCTCCTGAAACTCTTCTGGGCTTTGAAATACAGGATAGTGTTTAACCCCCCTTTTTCTGCACAGTGGATTAGTTGTAGGAGAAACTACTGACCAAAGGGCTAGTAGACAGGTCTTTGTGGAAGAATATGTGAACCTGTAAGGCTTTTTAGTTTCTTAAGGTCACTTTTAAGTTTGTATCTTCAAGAGCTAAGAGACAGCTTTGTGTATAATGATTTTAGGACCCAAAACGGGACTTACAGTAATAAAGGATCCGTATGAACTACAAGCATGTGAAACAAGATCTTAGCACAATCAGTGATCACAGGTAGCATGCATATGTTTCTCAGGCTCACATATTCTCTATTTGTGCACTCTCTTCATTCATGACCTTCTCAGTATGACCTTCCTTAACAGCTCCTATCTCTTGAGTATCACCTCCAGACTACTCTTCCTTATATTGCCACATGAACCTGTGTGACTGGAGCATTGCTTTGTCATATAAGGGAGATGATGTCAAATTTCCTTTTCCTTCAGTGCTACTTTTTAACTATGGGACCACTATACCACATCCTTCAAAAGAGTACTTGAAGAGTAGACGTCTAAAAACGAGTGCATCACGTCTCACTAGCCCATTGTTATCTGCACTCGACTTCTCTCTACAGTAACAGCTACTGTTTAAGTCCCACAGTATAACTCTTTTATCTCAGCTAACTCTCCTTAGAGAGCATCAGCAAAAGGGTTGCTAAATGTCATCCCTGTTGAATGTAAACTGGAGGCTCTCCTGTGTTTGAATATCAATGTGTTTGATCCTGAGTCAGGCCACGTAGTGGATGATTTGGGAGAGCTTTTGTCTGTGCTGTTCCTGATAACTTCTTTTATAATTCTTGTTATTGTCTCCTCACTTGGAGAGCTTTAAAGCATGCAGCTTGCTTTCTGATACCCATTTTTGCCCAGATAAATAAAGCAAGGTTACTTTGTTCTTTTTTGCCTTGTGCATCTTGGGTTAGATTTGAGCCTTCCTCATCATCTTTGGAAACCTTCTGAACTCGCTGAGGAGCAAACGGTTTAATTATGGGAAAAAAAAAAAAAAAGTAAAAATAAAGAGCAAAAATAACTGGTGGACAGGAAGCCTTGAATTTGTCTGCACCCTAGGAGAATGCCAGCTCTGATGATACATCTTTAAAAGCCTGATTTACCTTTCCAGCTGCCAGGGTCTTGCTGAATATGCAGGGACCATACAGAACCTCACAGGACCTTAATTGTCTGGAGTGGTTTGTTCAGTTGGTGAAGGTCTAATCTTGGATTTAGAACCCCTGATCTCAGTTTTCTGCTGTGTGACAGATGTATTTGGGCTAATCATTTAATCCCAATGGGCTCCATTTAGCTTCTCTAAAAGGGGTGTATTTTGTACTTTCTGTGAGAATGGGTAAAGAAATTAAAACACTCAGATATGATTTCAGGCAAAAGAAAGGTACCTTATGCTGGAAAATACTTGCGGGGAAAGAATTAAAAAGAACAAGAGAAATGGGAATGTAGACTCCTTAGCAAAGACACAGAAGAGGTCATTGAGATCAAATAAGGAAAAAAATAAACTTTTAGAAGAATAAAACATGCAGAGAAATGCCCACAGGTGTGCAAGGAAAAAAAAAAAAAAAAAAAAGATGAGAATGGATTCCAGCTGTGGAGATGTGGCTTAACAGTCAGCTTATCCCACATCTCTTAGATGCCCTTATAAAGCAGTTTTAAAAATCATCATACTTTTAACAACTGTGCACAGGAACATTTTTAAAGCAGACAACCCAGATATCTCTCAAGACATAACAATCGTGTCTTGGCTGGTGTTAGGATGTTAAGACTTAAGAGAAGTTGCTCAGTGGCATGGAGCCCAAATGTGTCCTCAGTTACATGTCAATTGCACTTAAAGAGCAGCCTTCAGAACAGCTGTAAGCCAGGGGTCTTTCATGTTCATTTAATTTTCCACTAAGCCACCCCTATAAATATGGTGGACTATGACTGTTCAGGCACCATCAGAGCTCTCCAGACACTGTGCTTTCCTGCAATCATGCTTACATATTTGTCATACAGAGTTTAGTTTTGGGGCAGACAATATAGACATATTTTTTGGCTTTAAACGCTACAGATATATTTCCAGTGGGCTTCGAAAGACTATGGATTGGAATGCTAATCCTTTCCATAGCAGTTACATTGTGAGCAGCAAAGAAGAGCACATCCACATCTACATTTTTTTTTTACACTGTGTCTTGCAGAGATGATGAGAAGTGTAGAATCTGCACTGCTGGAAGGAAGAAAGTGAGTTAAATATCCATGATAAAATTTTTAAATGGAGACACTGCCTGAAGACTCCTAGGTAATGTATGTCCTGATCTAAGTGACAAGGCTTCTGAAAATAAATTGTATTCAATACTGAATAGTGTTGACCACATGGTGAGTAATGCTTTGTCACATTGGAGCTTCTAGCTCTACCAAAGGTATAGCTGTACTGGGCAATACATAAGCTCAATGTCCATATCAACGTAAACTCCATGCAAGCTAAAGCTGAATAAAAAAAGTCATGCTCTCTTGCTCTGGTTTTACCAATACCAATTAAATATCAATTAAAATCTGAGACTCCTGTGTGGAAAACTATGGATCTATTTTTCAAATTTCCTGCAGGACCTTGTGGTGTCTTCTCAAGGAGAGCAGATAATGGTGTAAGAGGCATCATTTTAAGAGCTATCCAGGAAAAGGATCTAGGTTTCCTTTTAATAAATATGTGCCTGACACAGCAGTGAAGCTAAGACCATCTTGGTTTATGGACATGTGGTAATTACCGTTTGCAGGAAAGATATCCTAGACAGATCTTCCACTTGCCTGTATTCCTGATGGAAAGAAGGCAACACTCTTTTCAATGCTTCAGAGTTAGCATTTGCAAATGCTACCTGTTGATATTTTATTTGCTTACATAATGACTAGTACCAGTGGTTTAGCTATTATAATTGCTAACATTGAAGAAAGAGCACAAAAATAGATTAAGGTGTATGTCTTAAAGCTTGTTGCTCTTTGTAGAGCACCGTGTATCAGGGTCTAGACTCAAACTTCTAATTTATTTTGTGTAAAACATATTTTGTAGTCCTTTCAAGCAGTTCGTATGGGAAAAGTTGTCCTCCCTTGAGCTAAATCTTTGTGAGGATCATCATTCTCCCCACTTTTTTTTTTTTTTTGAGTTCTTTATCATATGGAATTTTCAAGGGTGAGCTATGCTTTTCATTTGGACAAAATTGACACCCTTAGCACTATAAGCATTTTTTTTTGGCCTTCATAATAACCAGGAAAAATAATACAATGCAACATATATGTTGACTTTTGTCATGGCAAGTGTGTTTAGTTGTGAGAGAAGTATTAACTATGTTAATAATAACAAATAAGGACTCTTTTGACCCGAAGCAAAAGGTTAATTTTAAACAGTCTGTGTGGCAGTAAAGAACATTCCCCATCCAAGTCCTTTGTCTATACATACACTGGGATATTGCTATGCAAAGAATTCCTGATTCAGCAAAATATTCCAACATTCTCTGTTTTGAACATGATTGAGGAAGTATTTGCTGTAGCAGCAGAAAATAAAAGATTAATGAATTGAAGCAACAGTTAGCGAGATAAAGAAGGATGAGATGTACAAAGAGTCAAAGTGAAATCAGACAAAAACAAACATTTGCTTGCTTGAATGGGAGAAGACTTCTGTGTTCTACTGTATTAGTACTGGATTGGGCACCTGCTCTAGAGGAGCCATGTGATAACAGGCAATAAGTAACAGATCTAAAATCTTCTATGTGATGATCTCCTAAATTTACATATACAAAATGCCTCTTGGTTGCAGCATAAGGTCCCCTGAGGCTCTGTTTCTCCTCACAGTTGCAGTTATTGCTACTTGAACAGCACAGGGCTAAGGAAAGGGAAGTGTTTCTTAGAAATGTTACTCCCAAGTGGTTATTGCTTTAGAAAGGTGTTTCTGTTAGTTGTATTGAAAGCATGCTTGGGAAAAGCTTTTAGAAAGCATTTTTACAAAGCAAAGAATATCTGTGTAAACATTCAATGGAATTTAAAATCCCAGCTAAGGCTGGAAACAATGCAGAATTGTACCAAATACATTTAAAACGGAGGGAAAATACATCTTTTAATGGCATTCTTCTGTAGTTTGACTGCAAAAGTATCTTTCTTGTCAGTGGTATGAGCAGCTGCTACTATTTCAACTCAAGGCTTCTCAAATCTTCAAAGTCCTGGAACATATTTTGTCATACATCCATAATGACCCACAGCTTAGAGAGAAAAAGAAAAGAGCTGTCTCTAGCCCATTGGCCATGAAATCATTCTCTAGTGATTCCAATCTCTTATGGCCTTGTTAAATTGCCCAGGCTAAATCATTTGTCAGACTTACCCAAGAATAAAATTATTTTATGCTCCTGTCAAGTGTCATCCAGCTCTGACAGCAGCATTCAGCATTCTGTGCTTCTTCAAACCCAAATTGGAAAACAAAGCCACCATCACATTTAGAGATTACTGCAGTGAATCTTACAGGGGCTAAAATACACATGTGCTGGCTCGTTAACTCTGTCCATTGTTTCCCTTCAATGCCCTCTAGATCCAGATATCTAGATAGCTTTTCATGTGTTTTGAATAGGGGTCAACTCCAGAAGGTATACTTGACTTTTTCCTAATTACTTCTGCATGTGGCTGTAAGAGATTTGAAGCTGTGCCACTGCTATTTATCTTTATCTTTATTTTCTTTTTTTTTTTTTTTTTCCCCCTCCTACTTAGGAAAACTGTAAATAAGTGGGAAGAAAACATAAATACCACGACACAGTATTTCCCTAGTTAAAGTACTGAAAATCATTACGTGCTTACAGCATGAGAGCAATTGGATGTGAGTTAGCTAATCATTGCACTCGAGAGTATCAGTGATTGCTGCTCTGCTGCCACTGCTCCTTCAGAAGCCACCACAAATTCCTGGTACCAGAACCAGACATGATCAGGGGCCAATAGAGATCCCAAATAATCATGTGTTGCCTTCAGCTGGCAGCCAGTTTCCCTGTTCTTTTCTCTTGTTAAGGGTCATGAAACTTTGGAGACTTTAAACAAGTCTCATCTAGTGAAAATACAAAATAGATAAGGTGAAATTTTTGTATAGGCCTTCCCAAGATGAAATTTTACCCTTGTCACAGTTAGTCTCCCACTGACTCTACAGGACTTAGAATAGCAGCTGTGTGTGTTTAAGTCACACAGGTTTCAAAATATTCTAAATGCTTTGTCAGAAGTCCTTTTGCCTGAGAAAAAAGAGTAAATAGTAGAGTCCAACCCAATCCCCAGTGCAACTACACACATCTGCAGCAAATTTGTATTACCCAGCAGCCGGGATGGGCTCATGATGTTACCCAACAAGCTGTGCCTCACAGTCTCTCTCCATACATACTGTTCCACAGCCATTGCAACTTACACATACAACTTTCTAAAAAGGGACCAAAAAGCACAAGTGAGCATGAACGTGCTGATCATACCACTCTTCAGCTGCTGTGTCATGCATTCCTGTCTTCAAATAGTTCTGCTCTGTATCTAGGAAGCATCTCCCAGCTGACAATCTCCAAGCAACTTGAAAAGAACTCGTGAGTTCAAGACTATAAAACTCTGTTGGTGCAGTTAAGTATAATTACTCTGCCACTGTCTCTTCCTCTTTATTCTCCAACTAGAGAAATGGAGAAGACAAATTAATCACTAACTTCTACACATTTATTTGTGTTAACATCTCTTTTGTCTCTGAGTAGTCATCTGGATTCTTCTTGGTTGAATACTGTACTGCTTAATTTGGGAAAGAGGAGCAGATGCAAGTGTGAAATCACTTATATCAATGTGATGGAGAGGGTAATTCATTGATGTGAGATATTATTTTTTCAAAATGAGTATTGTTTATTAACTTTGATATTCAAAATCTCACCATCTCCAACCACTCATTTTAATAATAATTAGGTTCTTCTGCAACAGTCACGGAAAGCATTACATAAATGAATGACTGGATCTAGAAATAACTAGCAAAAATATAAATATTCAAACCCAGCTGAAGTGGAAGAGAAGGTTCTTGCGGTCAATATACCACTTGCCCACTAGATGGACTCAGGAAGCTCCTTTCTGTTTATGGCAGAAGGCAATTGGTGCATTACAAGAGGCTTTAAGTATTTACTCACAAAATATTATCTCCTGACTCACAGGGCTAGCTACAGCTTCAGACAGTACCCAAATGCTTGCTCGGGGTTTTCTTAGCCACTGAAGCTGCTGATTCTTCCCACTCTTCCCAGGCTGCTGGGGAGAGGAGACAGACTTTATCCTGGCTCCTCTGGATGATCTGTGTATCTCCAGGACTTCCCATATTGGCAGGAGACTTTCAAGTGTAGGCAAGATGTCTTGCAATATGCAGTCTCAGCACAGGTGTCATGCTGGCTATGCAGGCTGATCACATGGAGGCGTTTAAAGCCGTTCCTGGTAAACTCGAGGCAGGCAGTTTCCAGGATGTTCAGCAGGACTGAGTTATGGCTTAGCAAAGCATAATGCTATAAAGCATGGCAGCAGGGAGGAGCAAGCACAGATACAATGGCAGAGCACATTGTGTTACCTCCTTTTTATCACTGTAGCCCAAGGCTAACGGGCCTTTGGACACAGAATAGCCATTCAGGATGGCAGTTAGCCAAACCTGACCATGCTAGACTTGCTTTACCCAAATTTAGGAAGAACACAGGCCTTGCATGAGGTAGGCACAAGACAAGTGCATGTACTTTGTTTACCACAGGCTGTAAACAGGAGCAAAACAAGTCTGGGCACACCAGGGTCCTTAGACTCAGTGGCTCCAGGTTCTTTTGTTGTCTTTCCCACAGTTGCTTCTCCCCATAGGAGGGGGAGCAGAAAAACATGTCTGGTCAAGCCAGGATATGTTCAGGCCTAATTTGGTCTATCAGGCCCAACACAACAGTCAAAACTTGTGTCTAAAAAGGGCACAGACAGAACCTACTGACCCTCAATTAGCCAGTCTGAAATGGTTGTTGAAGTAATCCATCCAACAGAACTTTTCTGATGGACAGTAATAGTAGTAGTAGGAGTATGCTCAGCAGTATTTTATGGTAAATTTTATACACTCACCATGTAAAGCTAATCCAGAGCAAATCTGAGGGTTTTTTTTGGTAGGTTGATGTCTCTCTTCTAAACAAATTGTGATGAAAAGAAGTTTGTGTGTGTGGCTTAAAGAAAGAAATAGTACTGTTGAATTCTCTCTGCTTTATCACCATTTCCAAAGTAGGAGCTTTCTTTCTCCCAATGCCAGCTCCTAATCAGCGATGAAAGTGGTGCAAATGAAAGTGAGACTTTTGCCTGTGATGAGTTGATAGCATTGACATATAAATTGATAATGGTTTGTGGGATTTTGAGGGATTTTGTCCTCAACTCTCTAAGACTGTATTAATATTTTCCCCACAAATGTCTAACCTGCAGGTAATATTTTTCTGTTAAAATTGATCCCTTGGAAGTGCTACACCTTTTCACAGATTTTCATGGATTATGCATTCACCTTGATCAACTTCCCCATTCCTCCCTCAAAATGCTTTACAAAACAGGGGGAAAAAAACGTTCCCAGGTAATTTGCAGAGGCGCATTATACTTGCTCAATGCTGCCTAACAATTAGTGTCACTTGGCGTGTTACTGTCTTTTTCCTTCTAGAAGCAAATTCAATAGATGTTTCAACAGAACAGGGGTGGTTTTGGCAGTTATGTGACCCAGATACAAGCCTCAGTTTGAGTATATTTCCAGCATTCCTATCTTGGCTTATCTCAGTGTTGGGAATCTGAATCTCTCTATAAGCTTCCAGCTGCAGTGGAGGTAGGCAGCTGGAGTCCTGGCTTCTTGCTTAGAGCAAAACGTTAAGGGCCAAGCTGCATAGAAAATGCCCTTGGCAGCTGCTTAGTGGAGGGAGGAGAGGAGAGAGAGCAGCAATAGTGGATTAAACAGATCCTGGAAAATGAGTGAGAGAAGAAGGCTTTGTTGCATCTGAGCTAGGGAGATGCTTGTATTACGGAGGCAGGGTTATTTGAATAATAAGGTTTGGTTTCCAGCTTTGCTTTGGGATCCCTCTCAGCTCAGCAGAGCGTAGGGCAAACAGCCATAGCATAAAGCTCCTTTCTGCTCTCAGTTTCAGGGAGCTCAGCAAAACCTAGAGTGGATCAAGAGAGGTGTTAACAAAGGGATTCACACCATCCTGCTTTCATCACATCTTAGTGTGGGCAACGGCAGGGTCCTATCAGAAGGTGATTGAGAGCAGGGCTGGGTGTTGCCCTGAATGCCTGTGCTCAGCTGTACCCACAAAAGACTCCACAAGAACACAAGCCAGCAAGTCAAGTGCCTTTAATGGGACAGTGTGTTCATTTTCACTGCCTCCAACTGCTGCTTCTGCCAAGGATGTGCCAGCATACTACACAAGCTGCCTTATCCTCTCCCTTGCTTGCTCATTACACTGAATTTTGTAGGCTGGCAGAAAGGTGGCTGTGCCAGCTTGTTGTCACCTAAGAAAGCTTCTGTGTCATGGGGAGTCTTTGATAGCTTCATTTGGGCAGCTTTGTTTGTTTTCTGTGCCACATTAACAGCACAAATGGGTGGAAACTGGACCATCTATCCAATCTCTAACATATGATCTGGGATAAACCAGTTATGGTAATATTTCCCCTGCATTTTGTGACTACCACAGGAGGTGGGGGTTGGCATGGCTCACTGTCAACTGCACGCTCCTTATTGTTCTGTAAATTTTGTTCAGTAAATCCAGAGAGAAAACCTAGCAGGTGACAACAGTGCAAACAGATTGAGAAAACAACTGTGGAGCTGGAAAACATGCCAGGTATTTCCAAATCCAAGTGTCTGCACTTAAACACATCAGTCACAATGACTGGATCAAGAGATCCTGTTGGCTGCTGACTACTAATTCTCCCACACTGCTCTTACTGTGCCTCTCTGGGTCACTTTGGGCAACCTTTGCTATGATCACAGATGCTTTATATGAAGCAGACAACAATCACAAAGTGAGTTTTTATTGTCTAACACAAACAACTGATAGTTAAGGATAATGAATTGCTTTAGGTGAAGCACTCATGTGGTCACCACCATATTGCACCTGTGGTTCTCCACAGGGTCTGACAATAGCCTCAGGTTCTGGGCAGATCAAGGTCCTACAGAAGCACTTAGCAACTTGACCCTATTCTTTGGCTCTCTGGTATTTTTTGGGTTTGTCCTGCCCACACACATTTTTTTTCTGACAGTGTCTGGTAGTGTACATGCTTGAACAAGTGTATGGATCACCAGCCCTTAATCTGGACTGCATACTCAAAACTGTAGGGCACAGCAGTCTGATAACCTTGAGTTTTGTCCACCATTGTACACATTTGCTGGGCTACAGGGGATCAAGCCTTTTAGTTACCTTGCAGGCCTCAGCCAGAATATTTCCTATATTTGTTTGCTGCCTTTGAAGAACAATAGAATCATTTTGTTTGGAAAAGATCTTCAACATCATTGAGTCCAAACACTTTGCAGCAGCCTGCCACATGCAATATCCCCAAAAAAGACTTCTGTGGACATTTAACCCAGCTAGTCTTTGAAGTATCCCAAATAATCCCTGTAAGACAGAGTAGACTCTATAGATTTCCTTTTTGGCCATTTTGAGCACTGCCTTGGTAGGAAAGACCAAGCTATATGTTTAAATTTGTGGTCCTTTCTTATGGAGTGCTGTGAGGTGGGAGCAGTCTTTTGTGTCTAAGTCCCTGTCAGTAGCTCCACTATGTAAGGCAGCAGAGTTTGCTGGCATTCAAGAGTAAGAGAAGGTCTCCTATTGACAACTATGTAAGTATATGTCTTTGCTGGCCTGAAAGCCCCCTTCTAGCTCAGTGACTTAAGATCTCCAAGGATGATCATGAGACCAGGCAATTGGCATCTAACTCTGGAGTGAGGTGAACTAACATTAGGGCATAGTGAATTAATGATCAAGGTATATGGGAGACTAGAATCTGAGGGCTATGTAGTAGTTGTAGCTTCTTCCTGCACCTGTCTTCAATTGTCAGGCAAAAAGCAATGACTGCTAGAACACAAATGGGTACTATGTGGATGGGATGCCTATGTGAGAATGGGGGCTTGCAATAAAGTACATCGTATCCAGCATGGATCTTAAACAGAAAAGACCTGCATGAGGGATGGCTTAATTTAGGTGTGTGTTGCCTCTGAATGGTGTATTGCCAGGTGCAGTTTTACAGGAAAGAGATGAAGTCGTGATCTGTCAGTAACTAACAGAGCTGGCTCCAGCCTGTCAAAATTCCATTGCCTAGATAACTGCAGTGCATGAGCATGAAGAGTTAGCCGGTGAAGAAATGCACATATCACACAAGCCATAAAGAATTATTTTTACTTATTCATATCCCCTAACAGATGACTTCAAACAACACAATGAATGATTGGAATTTCCAAAATCCTAAGGCAGAAATTCACTGCTTATCTTCTAACTTTCCCTTGTTTAAGCAAATGAGGAAAAAAAGCCATAAAGTGTCCAGTTCTACCTCTCCACCTATTTTACATGTTGAAGGATTGCTTCATTCCAGAAATGAAGGGTACTTTAAAGAGAACAGGCTATATCAAAGAGAGCAGTCAAAAGAAAACAACAGTTATATATATGGCTGATACAAATAAAATGCGTGCATATATATTGTCACTCTTTCCCACCTGCAAGTTCTCATTAAATTTCCCCAGATCTGTGACATCAGGTTCCATATTCTCCCTTTTCTCCATCTGTGTCAAGTACATGACCAAATTTATTCACTTTAAGTGAATAATGCTTAAGATGCTTAAAATGAAGCAAATCCTTCAGGGGCTTGCTGGACAAAGGCCAAAGATGTGCAGTGTTGCTCCTGTCGTATCACATACTTGAGATATCCACCAATAAACAAATAAAACAAGTTCTGGCATGTGCTAATGGCATTTTTCCCCCTAATTTGCTAGCCAAGTGTTTTCCAGCATGGATGTTTTTGAACAGAAACAAGGAGAAAATGTCATTGAAGTGGTCAACATTTTGGTTTTAGTTTCATTCAAATAACTACAATTTTGAGAATAATTTCTCCTTAGATCCATATTTGCCTTGGCAGCTAAAAATCAGAGAACCGTAGAATCCTTGCAGTTGTAAAATGACCTTGAAGACGTCCAACTGTTATCTAATTCTACCAAGTCTGGTACTAAACCATGTCACTTAGCACCACATCTATGCATTTTTAAAACACATCCGGGGTGGTGATTCAACCACTTCTCTGGGCAGACTATTCCAGCATTTGAGAACACTTTCAGTGAAAATTTTTCTTCTAATATCCAACCTAAACTGCCCCTGATACAACCTGATGCCATTCTGTCCTGTCCTCACTTTTACCTGGGATAGGAAAACAGCACCCACCTCACTAGAGCCATGTCCTGGGCTGCATTAAGAGAGGCATTACCAGCAGGGCAAGGGAGGGAATTCTCCCCCTTTACTCTGCTCTCGTCAGACCCCACCTGGAGTACTGTGTGCAGTTCTGGAGCCCCCAACACAAGAAGGACATGGAACTGCTGGAGAGAGTCCAGAGGAGGGCCACAAAGATGATCAGAGGGCTGGAGCACCTCTGCTATGAGGACAGGCTGAAAGAGTTGGGGCTTTTCAGCCTGGAGAAGAGAAGGCTTCCAGGAGACCTTATAGCAGCCTACCAGTATCTGAGAGGGGCCTACAGGAAGGCCAGGGAGGGACTGTTCACAAGGCTTTGTAATGACAGGACGAGGGGGAATGGGTTCAAACTGGCGGAGGGGAGATTTGAACGGGATGTTAGGAGGAAGTTCTTCACAGTGAGGGTGGTGAGACACTGGAACAGGTTGCCCAGGGAGGTTGTGTCTGCTCCCTCCTTGGATGTGTTCAAGGCCAGGCTGGATGAGGTCTTGAGCGACCTGATCTAGTGGGAGGTGTCCCTGCCTATGGCAGGGGGTTGGAACTGGATGATATTTGAGGTCTCTTCCAACCTAAACCATTCTATGATTCTGTGATTTGTAGAGAGGTCTCCCCTCAGCCTCCCTTTCTCCAGACTAAATGAACCCATTTGCCTTAGCTGCTCTTCTTAAGACTTACTCTCCAGATCCTTCACCAGTTTTCTTGTCCTCCTCTGGACTTGCTTCAACACCTCAATGTCTTTCTTGTAGTGAGGGCCCCAAAACTGAACATAGTAGTCAAGGATAGTACTCAAGGTGTGGTCTCAGCAGTGCTGCTTACAGAGGAACATGGCATTCCAAGAGAGCAGAAATGCTGACACAAACAACATCATTCCAACTAAGGGAAAGCAAAGCATCTTAATAATTTACT